>SGQK01000001.1:560119-704538 GCA_004216415.1 Aeminium ludgeri
GTGGCTACGGCCCTGGCGCCAGCACCACCCCCGTTTCCCCCGAGCAGTCTGGTCCCGCTGAGTACCCCGGCAAGCCCTCCGGCGGCAACGGCGGTGACGTCCCCGGCGCCAGCACTACCCCTGTCTCCCCGGAGCAGTCTGGTCCCGCTGAGTACCCTGGCAAGCCTTCCGGTTACGGCGACGCCTCTTCCGACGTCCCTGTGTCCCCCGAGACCGCGACTGGTGACGAGTCTCAGCCTACCGGCCCCGCTGGCTACGGCGGTGCTCCCTCTGACACCCCCAACTCGCCTGAGACCACTGGTCCTTCGCCTACCGCCGGCGGCGACGTCTGCCCCCCGGCCAAGACTGTGACCGTGACCGAGGCTGAGACCGTCACTGTGACCGCTGGTGACTCGGAGGAGACCAACCCCTCCTACACCAAGCCTACTGAGAAGTCTTCTGCCGTTGAGGACTCTCCCCCCTACCCTACCGGCCCGGCCACCACCGCCTCCAACGGTCCCACCGCGTCCGTCGGTGTCCCGATCTCCCAGACCGCCACTGTCGGCGAGCCCCTCCACCCGACCGCCTCCAGCTCTGCGCCCGTGAACGCCGCGCCCAGCTCCACCAAGTCGGCCCCTGCTGAGTACGAGGCTCCTAGCAGCTCCTCGTCTCCCGTTGCCGCCGAGGGTACTTCCTCGTCGCCCGCCGCCGCTCAGCCCACCTCCGCGCCCGCCGAGTACAGCTACCCGGCCACCACCGAGGAGGCCAAGCCCACCACCTCGACCGCTGAGGCCCCTGCCTCTTACGAGACCGAGCAGCCGGAGGCTCCGGCTGCCTACGGCCCCGCCGCTTACTAGAGTCTGCCATTCATGGATGACCCGACGTGAGCGAGACGGTTGATAAGAGCAACGATGGAAGGAGGAAGAAGACAAGCGCCGAGGCTTGACAAGTTCGATTTCTTTTGTAGGACGGTGCATCAAACACGGGAAGAGGGGGGACATGGAACGGGGATCGCGTCGCCGGAGTAGTGTCGTCTCTTTTTTCGTCTTTCGGTTGCTGCGTCTTGCTTTTGAGATTTTTGGGAGGCTGCATGGTTGTGTACAATTGTGTCTAGCGTAATTTGGGTTCTTAGACATTGGAGGGTGAAGCAGATGCAGCCTGGTATATACATTGAGGTTGCTCTGAAAAAAGATTTCAAAACATTCTCGCTTCGTCTTTCAGTGGAATTCATCCTTTGGAAAACATCGCTATTCCACGTAGGTGAGGGGCGATGGTGTTGGGAAGGGCTGTTGACCGTGGCATTGAGTTGACGCATCGGAACCAATTTACGTGACAGGTACATTGAGAGACCAGTTTACTATATTGTGCTCATCATTGGGAAACGGTGTGTACTTTCATTTGGCTACGCGAGCGCGCAACGTTCGTGGTAGAGGAAAAAGACCAGTGCAGAGCGCCGCAACCTCTTGTCACCCATGATTCCGCAACCTCATGTCTCGCACGCGCAGGCCTTTGTTCCCCAAATCACACCCAAAAAAACGGATCCTCTGCAAAACCCATGGCCGATTTCCACCCCGGTCACCCTTCTCTGCTTTCTGCGTGCTCTGCTCGCGCAGAACACTGCAGACATGGGCCATGCGGTAGATGTCCAAGGTTGAATGGCGGGAATCCTGGGATGCGAGGCTCGCCTCGTCCTTCTCGAACGCTCCCTCTTACTGGCGCTGGTCTTCGTTGAGCTGTTTCACACTGTTGACTTCTTCCATGAGACCCTCGCAGTGTTCCTTCATCTCCTCATGAATTTCTTCTCCTTTGGTGACGGCCACGGCTCTTTTCGAGGCTAATCCAATGTCCTTGACGAACGATGTGTGAAGCCGCTTTGTATCATTGAGAAAAGCAGCGCGTTCAATCTCCATGCGCTCCTTGATTTCGCTAAGGGCTACCCGCAGTACTTAGTAAGTTACGCTCAAGACCTGAATGGACTGAAGCTAACCAATTCCCCGACAGACGTTCGGAGCGCAGAGAATGGCTATCAAAGCCAAGGCGTCAGAAGACGGCCCCCAACTTTGATCCAACGTCTTCTCCATCCTTCGCTAAGGTCGATTAGGAGTCTTCTATAGCCTCTTACGACGAGCAAGTTAAGCGGAAGAAGCAAGACCAGAAGCTCGCCGAACTTGAGTCTTAGAACCAATCGGTACAAGCAAAGTTGGACGTACTGCGCAAAAAGAAGGCGTCGCTGCTAGAAGATGAAAAAGATTACCGCGAATTGTCTAAGTTCGAAGAAAGTCAGAAGAGATTTGAAGACCCTCGTTACGACATCTGGGCAGAGTTCCGCAAGCTCGAGGTAAACATGCTTTTCCGCTCCGCAGTTCAAGTTCAAGACCGAATCTACATCTAAGGCGAATCCGGCTTGATATAAGCTACGGATGCAGAGGCAGTCCAGGGAGATCAGACAGTGTAGACAGCGGGAACAAACGGAAATGGCATACGTGGCCATCAGGCTATTTTCTCATGCTAAAGCTGAAAGGTCTCGATAGAAGTGCACGGTAGAAGCTGCGCACGCTATCTAACATTTGCACAGCCATCCCTACATTTGCACAGCCATCCCTTGCTTTGATGAGACTCGTCCTTTAGTTTGGTCCGAGCAGATATTCTAAAACGCTTTCCTGTCTGTCTCGTCGCATGCGGTTGAAATTGCCTCCTTGTCGAACCTGTTCCGCTTAGTATTGTTTTTTATGGTCGAACTCGAATCTGCCGTTCTCCATGCAACGCCTTTGCGTGATTGTTGACCCTTGCGGCTTGTGTAGGGAGCAAGTCACGTCTTAGGAATCCCCAATTTCCCATACCAGCTCTGTTTGTCGCACACACCCCATACCTTAGCTTCTTGAACAACATGCTTTCAAATCATCTCAACTAAATCCTCTCCGTCGCGTGTAATGAGAATGTCCGACATCACGGATACAATCGTGCTAGAAAACTCGTCGCACGTGTCACAACCTTGCGATGAGCGCGAGCTGAACGACGACACGAACGAAGATCTCAAAAACTTCAAACGAGGCGACTTCACGAACAACAATAGTCGGCTAAACGATTCAATTTGTGACCACATCATTGACGGAATCGTAATTGAACTGAATCTCGATTCCAGCGGCAACGCACCTACACAGCTCAACGCTAGGAAGATCAACAAGGAAGAGGGCAGATAGAATCAAACTTCTACCTCCGGAGCCTAGGTCAACAGGAAAGACAGCGACGACATAGTGGAACCAAGAGTTAGCCCAACCTATATCGAAGGGAATAGGCTAAAATTGCTACGCAACGCTAGCCTGAAAGAAGCAGCACTCCCTCCATACTTGAGCATAATCGGCCTTAAGGAACTGTTTAGCGCAGACTTCGAGATCACAATAACGCTAGCCACGTTTTTAGAGGGTCTCGTTAGCAGCATGCGCAAGAACCTTTTTCACGATTGTTCTAGATGATTTGATTGCCTTCTTGATGTCTGCGAGTGCCGAATTAAAAGATCCCTGGATTTGTCGACAGTCCTTTACTAGTAGTTGTAGGTACTACGAGGCTTCCGCTTTGCTGATCTCGATGTCTCTGTGTCCAGGTCCTATTAGCTCCTTCATCAAGGCCGAGTCTTATAGTATCAGACACACCGGCGACCCGTCGTCTCTATGTTGCTAAGGTACTTCCGCACCAGATTGCCTGGTATGTGTCGCAGTAGAGGCACGGGTGGCGATGTGACGATGTCGGCTCGAGCATTTAAGGCTAAAAGTACGAGGAGCAAATCAAAGGTGAGCTTGCGGCTATGAAGGTGAGCGTGCGGATATGAAAGTGAGCGTGCCGATATGAAAGTGAATATGCGGATATGAAAGTGAATATGCGGCCATGAAAGTGAGCGTGGGGCCATGAAAGTGAGCGTGCGAACACGAACGAGGAAAGCGACTAAGAGGGTATCAATAGGCTCCTGGAATGACAGAGAAGAGGAAGAGAAGAGAGTTTATTACGCACAAAGATGAAAGACCCAAGACACACTTCGTCACAGACTCACACGATGGTGGGGTGTGGCATACCAGGATATCAATACATGCTACTATCGACCTTCTAGTAAGGTGGAGCTCATCAATCTGCCCGAAGATCCATCCATCCGTCACGTCCTCCTAGTCTGCTCCCCCCTTCCAACAGTCTGTCTGTTCATCGCTCAAGCAGGCGCCCCTCTCCAGCTAGCGCTCAAACCATCACTATTCAAAGGAGAACCGTCACTCCGTACTCTCACAGTCTCTGTGCAACGACGGCCAGATCCCCCCCTCCTCCTGGCCCGCTTCCTGGTCCGTGAGGTAACAAAGAAAACGACAACATCTATAATACAAAGTTGACCTCTCTTCGAGGTCAAGAAGAAGAAAACGCCTCGCTGAAATAGAACAAGCGCAGCATCACATGACGCTGAGAAAGAGTGATACACATCGTGAAGGAGGAGAGGAAGGGAAACGGAGAGAATGGGGCACACCAAGAAGGACCGGGCGGCAGCTCGAAGAGACCGTTGGCGCTGGCGGTCGTCTGCACTGCGTAGTCCCTCGATGCCGCTACCTCGCATTCGAGATATCATCCTAAAAACTGGTTAGCAAGCCACTCAACATGCCCATCGACGAGCTCTCAAAGCACCAGCTAATACTCACAAGGTGATTGACCATGGCAACAAACAAGTCGAAGAAGAGCGGGCTCCCGCCTCGCTGCATTTCCATCTGCATCGTGCCGCTGCGCTTGAAGGTGCTGCGGCTCCGGATGATGAGCGCAAGGTAGTGGGCGCGCAACTTGCTGTCGGATGTCGGCGTGTGTGCGTAGGCGTAACGCGCAGATGCTAAGATGGTGCTACACTGGACGCCCGCGGCGAGTCCTTGCTTCTTGAGTGCAAGGCGCTGAAGCTCAGGAAGGGCGTAGGTGGTGGCGGAACACTGGGAGGTATCATTAGTGAGGGGATAATGGAAGAGAGGAGAGGGTAGATTTACATAGATTAGTGTATCCTTCAGAACCGGCCCGCCCATGCTTTCGTGGTGTACCGTGCTCTCGCCATCGCTGTTTTCGAGGAACCAGCTCACACGTTTCTTGTCGTATGCTAGCTGGGGGCTGTAGTCACCTTTGTAAAGGTATTCGAGCACGGCAGAGAAGACTTCAGGCTCTTCATGTGGCAGCTCGATGCGCTTGGTGCCCGGGGATTCGAAGAACTGTCCACGACAGGCTTGCGTGAAGTAGGCGGATTTGCAGAGGACGTCTTCGTGGGCGGCGAAGAGGCGTTGTGAGGGGCCGATGGAGATCGTGATTATGGCTGCATTCAGATTGCTGCGTTGTGTCAGTAGTACTCATGGAGGATGCCTACATGCAGCGTATGTGACTCACGGCGATGCCGGGTTTGAGCTGGAGTGGCTCTGTGGTGATGCCTGCGCCCTCTGTGCAGGCATGCGCCTTGACTGGTTGTAATCTTTGTAGTTCTTCTCCCGAAACGAGCGGTCCTTCTTTTTGCTGCTGGTTGCCTTTCCCGCCTTGAACGAAAAGCTGTCCCGATGCGACTTGCTCTTGCTGCTTGTGAACATCTTGGACTCGGTGATGAGCTGGGTAATGGGCTCAGAGATGGAGAAGACGTTGTGAAGTGTGGGAGTGATGTAGACAGAGGCGGAGGGCCGAAAGGTGTGAGAAAAGGGAGCGGAGAGAGGGATGCATATATACTTATCCGAGCCTGTGCCCAGGCAACCACCACGGGCGGAAGATGACAGGGCAAACGGCGATGTGCGGCCCAAGTATGTACCGGTTGGGTTCCCCTCAGAAGAGATGTCAATCGGTGGCATAAGCGGCGTAAAGCATGGGGCGGATAGTGGGAGGGGGGAGGAGCGGAGTGCAACGCGACCGGACGCGTAAAGTGGTTGCAGCCAATGACACGCTACGACGCGATATCACGGGACCATGCTGTTGAGTCAAAGGGGGCGGGCTCACACCGTGTTGCCGGGATGCAAGGGCTGCGCGGCGGCCGGGATGCAAGGCCAGAGTGTCTCACGACGCATCGCAAGGGCGTCGCTAGGCTGGATGGGGGCATGGAGGCGGCGTGCCGTTTGATGACAGTTGGTCGCCCAGGCGAGCCGAGGGGGACGCGGCCCGATAGATTTTGCTGGAGCATGCGGCAATCGATCTGCGATGAAGGCTGGCGTGGAACTTCTCGCCTGGAGGAGTACTGCACGAGGCGGAGCAGGAACAGAAACCAGTAAGATGGTAAGAAGTAGTAGGAGGTAACTTCGATGGAGTTGCCGAAGAGACAACATTGCAGAGACGCATATCGCGCGGGGCGGACTCCCGGACGTTGGATTGCCAAGACATATCGGAGGCGCTAGTTCAGGAACACGGACTGTTGCAGGGGAGCTCGGGAGTCATGAAGGTGTGGCAATTGCTACATGCTGTCCCCTAAGGTACCATGGTAAGGTATGTACTCATAATTTACTTCACGTTGCGACTGGTCACGTACGTTCTCCTCCTTGAACATATCCTGCAAGATCGCAGCCTCCAGCCACGACCGACACGCCCTCTCTGGAGCCGCATTGCCATCGCCTCGTCCTTCTCGATCGGCATCGCCGGATGGTGCTGTTGGGTTTCTGACGGAGGGGCACCGTGGCACTGGAATCCGCAGGCGCACATATGGAGACATTTTGCTCAATAGCGTGCGGGTGCCCCTCTGATTCAGCCTGATCATGGGGTTCGTTTGTGACTACACTGAATTGATGGACGCATGTGTTGGGCTCGCCGGAGACGTCTTCGGGCACGGCTTCTGGCTTGCGCAGGTGGCGCTTTTCTGGAGCAGCTATTGGGCCATGCCCTCTAGTAGTCTGTATCAATTTCATTGTGTGGACGAGGAGGGTTGCGTACGGCGAGCGAACGACTCGGCTCCGGGAGCAAGTTGAGACGATTGAGATGCTTGATCTTTGCCACACTCGTTCATCGGTTGAGTATCCTGCTAGATACCCATCAATGGCAGTACATCTTGATCATTACAGCTTTGATCCCCCTCCCACCGTGCCCCTGGGATTGTTCCCAACATCAATCGGATTCCACCAAGGCACCGCCCTTGGCGCATCTTGGTCCATCGTTCCCGTGAAGCTCGCCTGCCTCTTCTCCAAGAAGGACTTGACGCCCTCCTTGTTGTCCTTTCCACTGAACAATTCATAGAGAATGCTGCTATCGAGCAAGTGCGTGCCTTCGGGCGAATCCGGGTTGCGGTACATCATCTCCTTCATGAGATAGGTGGAGACGGTGCTTGTGTTCTTCGCAATGTCATCTGCCAGAGCAAGCGCACGCGGGAGAACTGCATCAGGGGTGGCGCATTTTTCCGTGAAGAGGTCGTTGAACAAGGGGTCCGACGCCGGGTAGACCGAGCCTGTGGTGGTGAGATGGAGTGCTTTGCTGTTGCTGTACGCAGTATTAGCACACCGCTTCATCTTCAAGGTGCGGAGAAGGAAACCCTCATACCCAATCAAACGTGGCAAATAATAACTACTCGAAGCCTCCATCACCAGCCCCCTGCGCGCAAACACAAATCCTACCTTCGCCCCCTCCCACACCACCCGAATGTTCATCGGAAGCGTCATAGTCACCCCTACACCGACAGCGCTGCCCTGCATGGCCGCGATGGTGGGTTTCCGGCAACGGTGAATAGCAAGCGCAACTCGGCCACCGCCATCACGGTGCTCGCGGTTCGGTTCCTCGCCCCCTATGAACCCGGTCTCGAGATCTGCGCCGGCGCAGAACATGCGACCGTGGCCGGTGACGACGATGCACTTGACGCGGTCGTCGAGGTCAAAGAGAGTGAATGCTTTTTCGAGCTCGCGCATCATGGTGGTGGTGAAGGCATTGTGGTTGTTGGGGCGGTAGAGAGTTAGGAGGATGACTGGAGTGGGCTCGGGTGCGTTGGAAGGAACATGGTTGACCCGGATCTGCTCGAAAGGCACTTCGGTATAGGAGGAGGGTAGGGGGACATCTTTGCGGTCGGGAGACATGGTGACGAGATGAAACAGGCCTGTTGACGATCGTGAATTGTGCTTGGAAGCGGGGAAGCGGGATTGGAGTTTCTGCCTCTTGGAATGAAAATCAACCGCGGATGTCGAGAGGGAAATGATAAGAAAACATGCGCTGTCGTTTGCTGGAGCGATGGGGTCGTCAAATGAATATGCTGAGTGTGGATCTACCTTACGAACACATGGTGCCGGGCATGCCTCTTGGTGTCGGTTGGCGAGTGCGGAGGACCTCGGCTCCAACGCCTGCAAAACTACCCGTGGGGGGGGTAAAAGAAATGCCTGGTTTTGTCGCTTTGGCAGTGACAAAGCGCCGCCATGAGTTTTGCCAGAGCTCCAGTGCCTTTCAAACCCGCGCCCACAGGCATACGAGGCTTACCTGTAGGTAAAAGTAGCATACCTTAGCGGACACTGGACAGTGATCTGAATCACACGTGCTCCCGACTTGGTCTATTAGTGTTGAGCTGCGCACGGAGTAGGGGCTTCGAAGTTGTCCGGAATGGTAGAAGAACAAGGCCGGCAAGGGGTCGACGCGGCACCCCACGGAATATGCACGAAGTCCGTTGCAGTGACATCTAAACAAGGAGATGTCCTCCGATTGCTGGTCGCGCAGATATCTCCACGAACTCGGCCGGGGCGGTGCCATTCAGACTGAATGAGCGACTGATAAATCGACTACACTCATGGGTGTCTCTAACATTGTTCCAGCCACAGTCGATCAAGATGGTCCATCCACTCATCTCTCTAGAAGAACATTTCTTCTCGGAAGCCGTGTTCAACTCCCTGGACGACCAGTATGTTGAGCAGTTCAAACACGTACCGGGGCTCAGCGACAAGTTACGAGACCTGGATCAGGTTCGCTTGGATGAAATGGCGAAAGGCAACATCTCAATGCAGGTGATTTCGCATGCACCCGGGGCTCCGTCCTTGTCGAAGTGCCGCCAGGCCAACGATCAGCTGGCGGCGGCATGCCAGAAGCATCCTAAAAAATTTGCTGGGTTCGCCGTCTTGCCGATGGCCAGTCCATCAGAAGCCGGCGCAGAGCTCGAGCGGACAGTGAGAGACTGCGGCTTCGTTGGTGCCCTCGTCGACAACCACGTCGGCGGAAAATACTTCGACGGTCCTGAGTATGAAGCCTTCTGGCGAAAGGCCGAGTCCCTCGGCGTTCCAATCTACCTCCATCCCACATGGCCGTCCGACGATATGAATCCCCGCTACTCAGGCAACTTTTCAGATGGCGCGAGTCGCAGTCTAGGCGCTTCGGGATGGGGCTGGCACACAGAGACGGGCCTACATGTCCTGCGCCTCTTCGCCGCCGGACTGTTCGACAGGTTTCCGCGGCTGAAGATCCTCATCGGCCACATGGGGGAGCTGCTGCCATTTTGTCTCCAGCGCATTTGCAATTTGAGCGTGCGGTGGGGAGATCACAGCCGCAAGTTCAAGCAGGTTTGGGATGAGAACATCTGGATCACGACATCCGGCGTGTGGAGTCTGGATCCGATGAGGTGCATCCTCGGGAACACCAAGGTGGAGAGGATACTATTCAGCGTGGATTATCCGTTTGAGAAGAATGAGAACGGATGGAAGTGGATGGAAGAATTGGAAGCGAGCGGGTTGGTGACGAATGAGCAGGTAGAGATGATTGGCTATAGAAACGCGGAGAATCTGCTCGGCCTGAAGGTACAAGGACAATGAGAGGGAGGTAGAAGATACTAAGAAGCATGACTACCTAGAGTCCATCCAGACGTGACTTTCTATCTCTTGCTTTTGGAGCGAACAAAGAAAGGCGCAAGGGGTCGAGGTTCAGCTCATCAACATTGGGGCAAGTCCGGAGAAGGTGCTGCATGGCCTAGCGGTCCGAGTGGATCATATATAGTTGGCTGCCCCGAATATGAGGAAAGGATGGGTATCTCTCGAAGCTTCTAGGAATTGAAGAAAATGATTAAGAAGGAAGATGTACGTGACCAATGACAGCGTGAAGTACATTGTATGGAGGTGAGTATGAAGCAATTGGCACAACACTCCCCGGGCGCTGTTCCTGCGTAAGAGCAGCGACGGGTTGATATTTTCGGTGGATGCGGTGGAGGTATGGCTGACAGAGCGTGGCGGGGGGGGCCGAGGGGGGGGGGGAGAGGGGGGAGGGCGAGGGGGGCCGGCGGACAGGCGGCCTTTCAGCTCTGGCGAAGGACTTGGAGCAGAACTGTGAACCATGGCCTCCTCTGAGCACCCTCGTGGGAGGGCAGACCTGGTCAGGGAGGCTCTATTCGCTCGTCATCTGCCGGGTACGCGTGATCGGTGGCCTGACATGGCTATATCTTGCGCGTCATCGAGACAAGAGCACTGGAAGAGCTAGTGGAGAGGGGACACTCCAGATTACCTTGATCGTGAAGGTAGACAGAGAAAGTGGCAACGTGATAGAGTGGGCGATCTTGGATCGCTATTGCGCGAGTCATCGAAACCTCTGAGCGTCGAAACACCATCCAAGGTACTGATCCGGGGACAGAGTTTGGGCAAGCAGCAATGACGGGAGTCTATGCGTCCACCTGTGTAGCAGTCCTCCATGAAGCTCATTCTACCCAAATACAAGCTGATCAAATTTCGCCTGCCCCACATCGATCGTCTCGTTCAATGCGAGGGTGATATTCCCAGGGACCACCCGCCGAATCTAGTCAGACCCGGCGGAAGACCTGATCAGGCAGCGCTACACAGTCCGCCCACGAATCCAGCATGTTTCCCATGTCCTTCTGTCTTAAAGTCTGTTCATTCTGCACCAATGGCAGACCTGAAGATGGCACTGTCTGCACTGAAAAAGGTAGTTAGGGAGAGTGTCGCCACACTCTTCGCAGTTCAGCCTCCCCGAAACCTTGATCCAGTCGTGCTCAACGCAGTCGTGATTCACGCGAAGGTCGTCCATGAGAGCTTGAAATTGCTCTTCTTCGTTCAGCCGTTCAGCTTGAGCTTCAGGGAAACGACCACGGCCGTTCGGATGTCCTCCGCCACCACGACCCCGGCCACGAGGTGCGCCGCGGGTGCCGTGGGTCGGCTGAGGTCGCTGAATACGAGCAGCGACGGCATTGGCACGATCTAAGAGGTTGCGCTCATCCCATATCTCACATCGGCACCACTTCCAGGAGACGCCGCATGCGTAGCAGAATTGGTGGCCACACTTGCACCTGCATCGCCGATAGGTTAGTTCGGGGTGTCGAAAAGCATCGGATTTTGTACACGTACGTCATATGGTGGCAGCCCGTGCTTATGTCAACGAGCCTGTTGCAGTCCTCGCACCTTTGCCAGCCTTCTGCAGTAGCCGTCTCCAAAACGAGCTGCAGCGCCTCTTCCTCAGGGCAGTCGCCGGAGTGAGTGGCTGACTTGCACATCTTGCAAGTGGCGCTGCCGCACCCTTGACAGGTTCCCACATCGCCGATGATTGCAGGTGTTGGGATGAAGGTAGAGCACGTAGCCACGTGGCAGTAGAAGCGATACTTGGTGCTGAGCTCGATTGCCTTCACCTCAAATTCTTTTGCGAGCGTCGGCGGGAGGAAAAATCGGACTTTCTCTAGCGGTATGACCTGCCGGTCTCAGCGGGGAGGGAACAACGTCTCGTCTGTCATAGCCAGGCGGAAGAGGTCGGCCAAACCCCTCCGACAGTACTCATGGCCACACGGGACACGAGCCACCTTGTAAAATTCGAATGTGTCGCCGCACGCGCCGCATGTTGTAGTTTTAGGGGGGATCTTGCGGCTGGCTGCCCAGGCGCTGGACTCCGCAACCGTCCCCGCGTCAGACGACGCGTCCGGATCGCCTAGATAGATAGCCGCGAGCTTCGCCAGCATCTCCGGCTCGCACCACACATCTTCTTCACCCTGTGTGATTCCGGCAGGTGCGGCATGCGCGGGGATTTCTCCGTTGTACGAAGACTCAGAACCAGTTGGCGATTGCGTGTAGCCTGCTCTTCCTGCGCATACACGTTGTGAATCAGATCGCCGTCTTGCAGAACAGCGGCAGCGATGCTCTGCGCCATCTTCCTGTCACTCGCAGTAGTGTCGCAAGTCGTGAGGTCTTCGGTGTATAGCTCAAGAGCGACCTGAGCATCTGTCGACGTGCCTTCACGCTGCTTGCCTTTCGCTCTTGAGGCCAGCTCCCCAACGTCTTCGAGCTGCAGACGCACGATGGCGTCGAAGGTGAGAGGATCCGTCATTTGAAGTGCGTCTATTCCGTCAGCCATGGTGAGACAGGTGTGCGCGCGGTCCGCGCTGCGTGGTCGAGAAGTGAGGTACGAGATGGTGATGTGCGAAGAAGGGGAGAAGTTAGGCAAATACGACGTGAATGGGATGTTGCGCCAAGGCAGGGGCCTTCAAACGCATGCAGTTTGTCGCTGTGACGTGGTTGGGCAGGTGCAGTCCAGTAGGAAGGAGCGAACGACGACCCTTCGCCACGTAATCAACAAATTGAACGACGAGTCTCGTCAAAGCGAAAATGCCAGTACAGATGTTAGATAGCGCGGGCGCCTCCTACCTTGCACTTCCATGGAGATCGTTCAGCTTTAGCCTAATGGGACAGTCCAGTGACCGCGTGCGCCATTTCCGATTGTGGCAAGTGAAGGAGGAGCGCCTCTTGAAGTGAAAGATGCCCACGCAGCTGGCAGGTGGCGGGAGCGCCTGTTGCTCCTCATTTCGACCGAGATCATTTTTGCCCGAGAAGCTAGCCAATGAAGGGTACACACCATTAACCCAAAAACGAGCGTAGGACAGATAGCGAGAAATACTCTTTCGATGGACCTGTCATGGAAGTTGTTTCTGATACATCAGCTCTCACTGCCACGGTCAACAGCCCTTGCCAACACAATCGCCCCTCACCTATGTGCAATAGCAAGAAATCTTCCACTCAACACCTTCGCTCGCATGTTCCTCAAAATCAATTCCAACCGTCGCCACGCTAGCCGTTCAACAAGACTTAATCCAAAAGACGTATATATGTCAGGGTATCGCATCAGAAGAACGAGAGAAAAACATGGTAAAAGGCTCGACTTATCGTCCCAGCCCCGGGAAGACACCCCGCAGCACTTTCCGCCACCTCGGCATCCTCTGCGCCTCCTCCGCATCCGGGTCGTCGGGCGCACGGTTACCAAGCATGACAACTGCGCGCTGCCGTGCGAGCTCGCGCCTGCTCTGCTGCGTTTCGTTCGGGCAGTCGGTAGCCGGACGACGGGACGCGCCCGTGTTGGACCTCGCGAGCGCCGCAGGTGGCGGCTGCGTCATCTGCACTGGACCATGGCTGGCGGGTGTGGGCACGGAACTGATGCGGCGGCCGGAGCGCAGGGTGGAAAAGCCCGAGACGGCGCGGGCGCGGACACGGTCCTGGAAGGACAGGGAACCAAGATCGTCGGCGGCTTCGTCGCGGTGCGTGGACGCAGATTCGGGGTCGAGGGTGTGGGGGCGGTTGCGGCGAAGCATGCGCTCGCGGCGCACCATGGCGTTGGTCACAACTTTGGGGCAGTAGCCTTGTGGGAGGGCGGTCGTTTTGCACATGGGGCAGAGGCTGCTGTTGTCCTTGAGAAAGGTGTCGACGCAGTCGGGATGGAAGATGTGGCGGCAGGGTAGCTCGCGGACGATGGTGCCGGCTTCGGTGGGTGACGTGGCGACAAAGTCGTCGAGGCAAATGGGGCAGGTGGGTTGGTTCATTGGGCTGTGTCTGGTACCCGCTCGGGTGGCAGGAACCGGTTGCGCGTCTGATGACGGGGACCCTGGCCGACTAGAGTCGTCAGATGTCGCAGTCTTGCGATAGCTTGTGGAGTCGCGGGTATTTGGTCTGGTAGATCCGAAGGAATATAGAGGCATTCTGTCGAGTAGATTCTGGGGGACAGTAAGGCGCTTGATGCCCAACGCCTCGAGATCAACCTGACCGGTCATGACACGCCGCCGTAAAGCTCGCCGCCGTCTTCGCTGTAGCCAATGCATGCTAAGCGAAATTGCACAGATGACCCCGAGGAGCACAGCGAGGACGATCAGGAGGAAAATCCAGAGGGAGGGAAGATCGTTGCCTCCTGTATTGGTCCGAATCTCCATGCGTAGTCGCGCGTAGTCTTTCGACTCGTACATCTCCGTTAGATTTGATCCGGACGGCACAGCGGTCATGTTGCCACTGTACAACCCTATTTGGTCCATCAGATCTTGCCCCTCCATCCCTGAGATGGCATATACGGGAAAGGGATTCGACCCCTTCCATCTTCCTCCATTGCTGAGGCCCCATTGCGGGCTACTTGGCAGCGGAGGACCCTCTGCATTGTCATCGGGCAGCCAGGTGACAAAAGCTCTTACAGAAGGATCCCGGCGCGCGGCAGATAGATAGCTTAGCACGCACTCGGCGTCCGAAAGCCAGGGTGCCGCAGCAACAAGGTCGTAATCGTTCCCGCTGGGCAGGTTTGCTAGCCGCGTCGCATTCGGGGGAATGTAGTCGTCGCCGAGATCTCGACACCGTTCGTTGCTCTCTTCGGGCTCGGGTACGTAGAGGAGGCCAGTGATTGTCGCGCCCGCGACAGCGTTGTTGGTCGACAGGGTCTGTTGCTCAAAGATCTCACTATAGTAGGAAATGTTGCGGTTGACGCGCTCCAGACGGTCGATTTCATCTCGTGACGTCCATTCTGGGTTCGGAACGACGACGGTGGAGAGGCGGAGGAAATCCGCGCCTACAAAGGGAGGGGATCAGCACTCGCGAACACGACAGACAGGCGGCCGGGGACGATGTTCCCATGGAACACGGCGGGTGAAGTCGCTACGGCGAAGCACGTACTCATGGTTGCGCCGACCTCGATGACGAGTGCTTGTCACCGACTGGCAGTCGAGGTGCTCGGGCAGGGAGGACGGAGGGCGTCAGTCAACGGGCGAGTACATGGCGTGGCCCCTGTCGCGTCAAGACGAATACAACAGAGCGAGTTGCGAGGAAGGCGGAAAAGTGGCGTTGTGCGGGGGGGGACGACAAATAGCACGGGGTTGGAGGGGGGTGAAAGAGTTGGCTGGGCGCGCTGGGAGTGAAGTGGTGGAGGGTGGCGGGCGGCGGGCGGCCGGCGGGACCTTCGCGCCGAGGGACGATGGTGGTGGGCTGCGGGCCCGATCTCGCTGCCAAGCCCTAGGAGATCGTGGGGAAGTGTGCGGCGCGCCGGCCGGCCAACACGTCAACCCGCCTGCGAAACACGCGCGAGTCTGCCCCCGTCGCTCATCAACCCCTCCAGATTTCCCGCTTCGTTGCATCAACACCCCAGTCGTATATTCCTCACCAGAATCCCTCTCTCCCTGCGTCTTCGCTCATGCCGCCGACCATCTCCAAGCGGAGCTCTGCCTCCAAAGGCGGCAGCAGGGACCGTCGCTCCTCCTCCCGCCATTCCTCCCCGCTCTCCAACCTTCGCGACACCGCGTCCCCCACCCCTCGAACCGCCAGCCCCAAAACCTCCACCCCATCCGCTGGCCCCGCGAGCACGCTTCCGAGAGAGACCGCCTACATTCACACCGCCACTTCCGCCATCGTCTCTAGCGATCCTAGCATCGAAGCGCTGGTGGAAAAGAGCGGTGGCGCAGTCTCAAAGGGCGACCCTCCATCGTCGCGGGAACTACACGCGCTGCATGACAAAATTTGCGACGGGGTGCAGCGCATAATCGCGAAGCGCGGCGAGGTTTGCGACCGCAGCATGCGGCAGCTGGCCCAGCGGCGCAAGGAGCGCTTGCAGGCCGAACGAGACGAAGCAGCGCGGGCCGAGGAGGCGGCCAGGGTGAAGCAGGAGGAGGAAGAAGGCGAAAAGAGAAAGAGCAAGAATCTCGGCAAGAAGCGGAGTCATGAGCAAATGATGGATGCGGATGACGAGATGGCAGAGCAGAAGGAGAGGCAAGAACGCAGGGAAAGCTTGCCCAGCGTGGGTGCACATGGAGTTGCGCGCCAAGATGGAGTGGGCGTCCACGAGGGTAAGTCTGAATCCCAGGTCGCTTTCATCGAGTCGGCGAACGGTATCTGGACAAGCATGCCTTCGGTCAATAGCTTCAGGCACCCTTACGACTGTCATTTGAATTCCTCATTGGTCCGCGGAAAATGTAGTGCTAGTACAGAACTGACATGTGATCCTAGGGCAACCCGCGCCTCCTTCGCCTATCATTGCCCCTGGAGGGGGGATGGGTCAGATGGATGCGGCCGACTCGCCTTCGGACAGCGAGGAAACGCGAACAGCTCCTCCCAAAGGCGCACCTTTATACGAGCTTGCTTTTGGAAAGGACCCGACGAAATCCGATGATCCAACTGTTTACGAGATCCACGAGCTGCGCGACGACATGACCGAAGAGGAAATCCGCGAAGTCTTGAACGTTGCTCATTGGCCAGATAGCGATCTACGTGATCTCACTGCTGGCGATCCGCCAGACAAGGACTTCAGCAATGCCAAACCCGCGAACCAAGTGAATTTTTCGACATTCCAGACGTATGCGGAGCCTTTCATCAGACCGTTCACAGAAGAAGACGTGGCCTTCCTGAAAGAAAGAGGAGATCGCTTCACGCCGTACGTTATCCCTCAGCGTGGCAACCGAAGCTACAAAGAAGTCTGGGCAGCAGAAGACGGCGATGCAGGAATAGTGCCTCCGCGCAAGACCGAACCCAACCCAAACGAACCGCGCGGGAGCATGGAAGATATGAACGACGACACAGCCGAAACAGACGAAGTTAGCATGGGCCCAGTAATGAACCGCCTTCTTTCCATCGTGCGCCCCACCCCCACAAATCCTAAGAAGGACCGTCCAGACGAAGACGCCGAAGGCGACATCTCCATGACCAACGGCGAGGGCGACGCCGCCGACTCCAACCCACCCGGGGCAGCGGAAGAGCACAAACCCTTCACAGCGCTCCCAACCACGATCTCGACTCCACAAACCCCCTTCCCACCCCCCAGCACCGACTACGCCAGCCTCGAAACCCGCGTCCTCCAAGAACTCCGCCACATCGGCTTCCTCGGCCCGACCGAGAGGCCCGACTACGCCTCCCACACCGACGACGAGGTCGCTGCGCGCTTGCGCACGCTACAGCACGAGCTCCGCAACGTCTCGCGCACCAACAACGTGCGCCGCGCGCGCGTGCTCGAGCTCGCCGAGGAGCGCATGGCGATGCAGGAGTACGCTAACATCGCCGATGATCTCGACAACCAGGTCAATGCCGCGTATCTGAAGCGGAACCGGAGTCTGGCGAAGCCGAATAATCGCAAGGGCGGGTCGTCGCAGCATCGGCCGGGGGGGCAGAAGGGCGTTGCGGCTGCTGTGAGTGGACGGGGGGTGAGTGAGGGCGTGAAGGCGTTGATGCAGAAGCGGAGGGACTGGGTGGAGATGGTTGGGCCGGTCGTGGGGTATGGGCGGCCGCCTATCCCTGGTGATGGCGAGACTGTCTTTGATGAGGCGAGTTTGAAGAGACTGGAACGGGTGGAGAGGGAGGAGGGGGAGGCGCAGGACGGAGAGGGAGGCGAGTGAAGGCAGTTCAGGACCTCGAGGGCTACTGATAGATGAGAAAGGAGTATCTAAGCTTTAATCAAAGCAGGCTGCTTTTCTTTTGCCAATGCTGAGATGCCCCGCTGGAGAGAGCTCGTCGCTCTGGGTGCTAAAATATTCGAGAAAGGTCCAAGTCGTCGCAGAGAGGTCCCTGTATTCTTCTAGGAAAGAGACGGTAGCTGTTCAAGTCTCTATTACAAAGAACGAATTAATGCTAGCCTAGAGAAAGCTAGACCCTCCGGCGGGGCCGAAATCTTCGAGAAGGCTCTAGACAGCAGCGAACAGATTCCGATATTCTCGCAGGAAAAAAACGATGGCTGTTCTTATCTCTACTACATAAAACGAACTGATGCCACCCTGGAGAAGACCAGTCGTTCCAACCTAGGCCCAAACCTCGGAGAAAGCTCCGAGCGGCCGCAAAGAGGTCCGATAGGAAGAGATAATAGCTGTTTATGTCTCTACTACAAAACAAAAAGCAATACAAGCGTGGAGAAAGCTAGACCCTGTACCTAGGCTAGAATCTTCGAGAAGGCTCCGAATGGCCGCAAGAAGTCCCCAGATTCTTACACGATAAGGTATCCTTCCTAGCAGGCTACCAGGCGTTGTCTCGAGCACCGAAGAGAACAGCCAAATCTTTAGCTTAACCTCTGTTAGCACCATTGCAATACTTCGAGATGAGATACGCGCGTACTAGAGCAACTCAGATGCTCCAAACATGAAATAAGAGAGGGAAGGAAGAGGATGGAATGTATTACGCGAAAAGATGAAAGACCCAAGACGTCTTATCAAGCGCAACATGCAGCCGCGTAATCGAGACATGACCGAGGCAATGATTCGTAATCACAGCCCCTCAAACGCCCGTCCCTGGAAACGCGCCGCCCTTGCTCAGGACAACGATCCCACGGTCGCGCGCGATGTATCCCTTCATCAGGTTCTGGAAGAATTGGTCAGCAGGCTGAGGAGAGCTCGCATTCGAAGAAACCACTCACCTTATAGATAGCGTTCGAAATCAAACACTCCACCTCCTCCATGTCTACCGTCCCACATCCCTCCCTTACCCCCTCCCCCTCACCATCCACGTCCGCCCCCGCCAGCCTCAACGCCGCCGCAAACTCCCTCACCGGCACACGCGTGCGACGCACCGGCGGCCCCGCATCGCCCTCCTTGGGCGCGTCGAAGCCGCCCGCGAGGAACACGTTGCGAAATAAGTTGCGCAGCGCAACATCGCGGCCCCGCTCAAGAGTGAGGTAAATGCGGCGCTTGACGAACTCGGGCTCGCCGGCGTCGAGGGCGGCGTTGAAGCCGGCCAGGTCGCCTGCGCGTATCGAGGCTGTGATAGGCGTGAAGAGGGAGGCAAGTCTGGGGTAGGGGGCGAGAAAAGCGGCGGTGGGGAGGCGATGGGAGGTTAGCAGGCGTGTGGGAATCAGATAGGTGAGGATGAGCTGGATGTTGCGGGTGGCGCCAGCGTGGCAGAGAGCGTGGGCGGCGGTGAGGTAGGCTTCGGCGGCCGGGTAGTCTTCTTCGAGGAAGTGGATGACGCCGCAATAGTAGTTGTGCGTTACTTGGTGTGATGGAGGGAAAGACTCGAGGGGGGGGACGTCGACGGCGGCGCGGAGAGAGCGCAAGATGTTCTTGCAGAGGGAGACGTGATTGAGTTTGAAGTAGGTTTTGAAGAGGAGGTTGGCGACGTAGTAGAGGGCCCATTTGCGCGAGTCTTCGAGCGGGTTGCTAACTTACCTTAGCCTGCGGGTTCGAAGAGGAAAGCGCGGTGGAGTTTGCGATGCTTTGAGGCTACATACCGGTCACTGATGCACAGCCCGAAGACTCGGTTAATATGCCTCGCTGCGTCCTCGAGCTTTTCGTTCTGGCTCTCTGGCGCAAGTGAATCTTCTTCCTCCATCGCACCAAGCGCGATCCCGCTGTCGCGAGCGGAGGCCTTCGCGTCCGCCTTGATTGCGAAGATCCTCAGATATTTGCCGGCGCCGTACAAGCACGGGATGGTCCATGCCCCGAAGACGTTTGACTGGTAGCCTTTGTACAGGGCGTTCACCATCTCTCTCCATCCATCGTATACCGCGTTCCAATCTGCCTGATGCGGCCTGCCCGTGTTCTCCGCTTCCTCTGCCGCGAGCAACGTACCTGTGAATCTGTAGAACACCAGAAAGACCTCCAGCCATGCGGTGGCCTCTTTGCGTTCGAGACGAAGTTCTGGGTTGTACTGTAGTTTATACCGCAGGTCGGTCTCGATTGACATGGGATTTGAGGAACGGTGAAAGGCGTATAGTCTCGCAGGGTCGTCTCTAGGGGGCTCGGGTGAGATTGTGCTGGCCAGGGTGTA
The DNA here is from genome assembly GCA_004216415.1 of Aeminium ludgeri. Classification (NCBI taxonomy): domain Eukaryota; kingdom Fungi; phylum Ascomycota; class Dothideomycetes; order Mycosphaerellales; family Aeminiaceae; genus Aeminium; species Aeminium ludgeri. The sequence continues at coordinate 579,988 of SGQK01000001.1, forward strand.
GCCATCGTTGGGCTTGTTGTACGCGTACGCGAAGTCGCGGAATATCTGGTCCATTGTTCTCTCCGCTCGTGTAAGCTAGATAGGGTGAGTGCAGCAGCGAACATTCGAGAGAGTGCAAGTGTCGACTACTCAGTTGTTGCTCAACAAAGTGAAGTCAAGATGCGCACGGGCGGACGGGACGTCCGGGATCGAGTGAAGTGCAGTCTTGGCGGCGGCTGGTCCCGCACACATTCGGCGCGGACTTTCAATATCGAGCTTTTTGCGAACTTCCGCTCCGTTACAACCCCAGCGACCGAGTAGACGCGAAAATACAGACAAAGTGAGTGCCGAAACTGTCACGATATACTGACTCCGCTAACAAATGAACAGATGGGTAAGCACACACTCCTCGATGCCACCGCGCACCTCCCCTCGGATGCGATCCTTGCGAAATTTGAATGGGCAGCAAGAGATGGAGCAAACGGCATGGATGGATGAGCCGGAGCAGCTAAAGCATGGCAAACGACACCACTGCTTGCAATGATGGCGCCAAAAGAAGTGTCGGAAGGAAGATGAAGCCCTGCGAATACATTCTTCACAACTGTCCGTAAGACAGCGCTGATTCTGTTGCCCAACAGGTCGCCTGCAGGAATACCAAGTCATCGGGCGCCACCTGCCCACCGAGGCTATGCCCACCCCCAAGCTCTACCGCATGCGCATCTTTGCCCCCAACGATGTCGTTGCCAAGAGCCGTTTCTGGTACTTCCTGGCCAAGCTCCGCAAGGTCAAGAAGGCCAACGGTGAGATCGTGAGCATCAACCCGGTATGTACCACATCGGACTCGAGAAGAGAAAGAGGCGGTGAAGAATTGGATCTGACAAGCGAGGTAGATCCACGAGAAGCGCCCCCAGAAGGTCAAGAACTTCGGCATCTGGCTCCGCTACGACTCGCGCTCCGGTACCCACAACATGTACAAGGAGTACCGCGAGATGTCCCGCTGCGACGCCGTCCAGGCCATGTACCAGGACATGGCCGCGCGCCACCGCGCTCGTTTCCGGACGATTTCCGTAAGATTTCTCCTGGCGCGTCGCGAAAGAGCCCGAGTTACTAATGCGCTTTCGCGCCACAGATCCTCAAGGTCGTCGAGGTCGAGAAGAAGGACGACATCCGCCGCCCGTACATCAGGCAGTTGCTCGAGAAGGACCTCAAGTTCCCTCTGCCCCACCGCAACCCGCCGAAGACCACCAAGAAGATCTTCTCTGCCACCAGGCCCAGCACCTTTTACTAGATGCGTCTTTTTGGTTCTTAGCGGTGCTTTGTGACGGGATGGAACAGCGTGGCTTAGATCGTCGTCGCAATGAACGCAATCACAAGAATACCCTTGAGCCTCATCGTTTTTCTGGCTGTACTAGTTGTGTGCTCACGAACATGTCTCACCTTGTCCCTACTGTCGTCGTGTCTGGACTTCGCCTACTGAATCTCAAAGACGCGCCCACCCAGCTTCATGGCACAAGAACTGCGTTTCGCCTTCGCTATGGAGACATCTTCCCCGTCGCCACGACTTGAACGACGAAATGAGATTGGGAGCAAAGCCACTCGTCTTTGACGCCATTTACCACCTGGGCATTTCACATCATTCATTTCTTGGCTCCATCACATCATTTCTTAACTCCATCACATCGTCCCCTCTCTCATCACATCACGCCACTTAACCGTCCACTCGCCAACTACATTCAGAAATACCTTTCAAAAACCTCTCACCAAAACCCAAACACATCCCCCCTCAGCACCTTCCGCAACGACCCCTCGCACCCCGCCCACCCCTCGCGCACCCGCCTCCCCCGTCCCGACGACGTCCTCGTCCTCCCCCCGGCAGCCGTCAACCACTTCGAAAACATCACCCCTTTCACCTCCCCGCCCTCTCCGGGACCGCAAGCATCCCCCCGGCCCGTCCCGGCCTGCGCCCCGCCACCCCGCGGCAGCCCCGGCGACAGCATAATCGGAATCTCCGCCGACAGCACCTCCCGCCGCGGCGCGGAGTCGCGATTGGTGCCGCGCGGCCTGCGCGCGGACTGCGATGTGAGCGGCGCGAGCGCTTCCTCCCAGGTGCCAGAGGAGAGGTGCACGTCGTGGAAGTCGAGCTCGCGGAGGGTGGTTTTGTGTGTGGTGGCGAAGGCGCGGAGGGTCGGGGAGGTGGTTGTGGTGTTGGAGAGGGTGAGGGCGCGGAGGCAGGGGAAGTGGGTCGGGGGTTGGGGGCGGGGGTGGAGGGGTCGTGAGGCTGTGGTGGTCGGTGGGGTGGATTGAGGGGGGTGGGAGGGGAGGGGGCAGTGGAAGGGGAGGGCTTGCTGCTGGCCGAGCCAGCCGAAGGTGAGCGTTGTTAGGGCCGGCTGGAAGGTGCGGAGGTAGCTTTGCAGGAGCTTGAATTGGTCGGGGCCTTCTTGTGGCGCTGAAGTGGGCAGCGCATTCGCGTAGATCGTGAGGTGTTTGATGCGCGCCCAGCGGCTGGCTGATCGAGGTGTTGAGCCCTGTCCGAGTTGAGGCGACAGGTGAAGTAAGCCTCCAGGGTGCATGGGCGAGAGGGTCAAGCTCTCCAGGGCGTTGAGGTTACTGCGCTCGACGGCAATACGTAATGATATCAGGGCGAAGTCGACGGTGTTGCGGCGATAGCGCTCGGTAGAGTCGTAGCCGGGACAGCTGACCGTCAGGTGGGAGAGATTGATGAACGAAGAGAACGCCTTGATGAAAGCTGGAACATTAGTGGCTGCGTGGAACAAAGTGGGCCACTGGCGCGTGAGAATCTCCGTGGTGCCCAGGTCGCCGTATTTGGGTTGTCGGGCTGTAGAAGCCTGCAGCTGTGGCGTGTAGGTGAAGCTGAGCTCAGCGCCTGTCTCTGGATCAACCAGGGGAGGCAAGAACGTTTCCGTCGAATGCGGCATGCGGAAGGTGAATCGCTTTACATAGAACCCGATCCGTTCGAGGGCAGCAAGCCTCGCTGGCTTGGTGAAGGTGCTGCTTCGAAAGGTGATGCTCATGTCCGAAAACAGCGCCGGCGCAGCCCGCACGCTGAAATCATGACAAGCAAGTCGTAGGTTCGTCAAGTCTGGTGTGTCCACATGCGAGAGGAAGGTCTCGCGGCATTTGTCTTCCAACCAAAACTTGAGGAAGGTGCTGCTGTCGGATTGCACAAAGCTACACACTGATGCATAGCTTTCGGAAGCTGCGGATGCGTTGTCAGAGATGCCATCTCCGTCGAATGAAGATAGAAGGGGCCGCGCATACATCGTTCGCTGTTGGTGTCGATCTCGCCGAACAAGAGACGGCTCCCTCCACTTCGAGAGGTCGCAGCGGAGGTCGCAGACGCGGCCGAGCGGGTAGAGAAGGCGGTGGATGGTTTGCTAGCCAGGACTTGCGTTCCGACTTGTTTGTAAGGCATTGTGAAATACGTATGGCATGGAGACTGCGTCAGGGCGGATGATGAAGGTCGGAGCTGATCGAGATCTGGGCGGGAAAAGCGGATGACAGAGGGAAAGGGAAAAGGCCGGATTGGACTGGGGCAATGCGACGGGACGCCATTTTGACCAACCTGGGAAGGCTCTCGACGGCCAGGGCATTGGGGGGCGGGGAGTGCGCTCGTCCCACGGGCTGCATGAGGGGTGAGTCACAGATGTGGGCGTGGTGGTGAAGGCAGAGGCCAAAAGGCCGTCTGCTCCTGCAAGAAAAACACGCTACAAAAGAGGGTGATGTCCATCAACGCGAAATGAGAACTGTGCGAGAGGTGATGTATGGACGGCGGTCGAGGGAGGCTGGGGGGCCTGGGGCACTCGACCGTGACCGACCCCGTTTCGTGCTGCAGGCCGGGGACGGAGCGGCCAATCGAGGGGCGTGGACGAGGTGGCGAGCGGCGCTTATGCAGGGCGGAGGGTTTCAGGCCCGAGGCCAGCTGCAGATGCCACGCCGTCGCGCTTCTCCAATCCTCCGAGACACGCGATGCGCACGCGACGGCTTGTTTGGGTGCCGACGCGGTCATGAATGGTGTAGGTCGTCGTTGTTGCTCTTGTTGTGGTCGGGCGGCGTCGAGGTCGAGCAGGGACCGCGCGAAGTGAAGAAGTCGACTCAGTCGATCTGCCGGGCTTCGCGCGAGCACTTCTCGCCCGGCCCGGCCCATCGAGAGGAAGGTTCTGTCAAAGCGAAGAGAACAAGCGCGACGCGTGCCGACGCGACACGCGACGTCGTGGTATACATCAAAGTCGTGGTAAGACTTCAACGTTGTTCCTCTCGATCTCGGACCCGCCATTCCTGCGGGGGATCTCCGTGGCCGACTGAAGCAACGAGACAGCCACACCCGCACCTGGTCAGACCCTCCTGCGCCACCTCAGCCCACCATCTTTCTGCCGTCACGGTCGCCGCCTCTGCCGAAACAGCCAGTACCCAAGGTACTTTGTGCGGTCGAGCAGTGCCGCAGCAGCGCCATTGCTCCGACTTCTGGCGAGAAGAGATGCTCTGCCGGCCAAGGGCTGACCGTGGCTGTTGGTGCCCACTGTCGGTGCCCAAGGCAGCTTTCGAGCATCGTCTCCGGCATAGGTTGCTGTGTGGCCAGTGTCTGCAGAGGTGTGAGGCCACAAGAATGTGGGTACCCAAAGAAACACGGCATGGAGACTCTGTCCATCGTGTTTCGTGAAGGGCAGTGGTCTTCTTCGCGTTGGTGGCGTTCGGCGGGCGAGGTCCGGCCACACGGAGGTCCCCAATGCGGCCGGGTCGTGGTGCAGTACATCCCCCGCTAAGGAGTGTCTCGCCTGCGACGCATTCCAGAAGCTCCATCGCCCGCGCCACGCTACCTATACGCCCTCTTCTAGAAATGGGGGCAAATAAGCCGACGGGCGTTCCTTGTCACCCTGAGCTCACTCAAACTCACGAACCTTGTTCGCCAACTTCAACCCCTCCACTTCACCAGCGAAACAACGCATCGACGACCGCCGGCGTCCGGCGGCGCTCCTCTCCCTGGCTCACTGCCGCCCTTGCACCTGCCACCTCACGCTACAGCCGACACGGCCGGGCTGGGAGCTCCGCCACCTCACCTCTCGCAATCTCCATCTTCGATCTTGTGAAGCGGCTTCTTCGACGATCGGAGCCCAACCGTCTGCAGGTATCAAACTTTCGCTGGCAAGACATCTTCGACATACTATGTCCGCTGGGCGACGACGGACATCGAGGCCCCTTGGTGGATTGCTGCGGATCGCAGGGACGCCAGAAAGTTAGTCGCCATCGCTTCGAGGTAGACCTTCACCATGCGCATCTCCATTCGAGAACAACTCTCACTTTTGATCTTACTGTCTTCACTCGTTGGCGTAGGAGTCATCAGCATAGCCACATGGGTCTCAAACCGCGAATTCGTGCTGGAGATATGCAAGAACCGCCTTTCTCTCGCGGCTTCGCTCAAATCCGCCCAGCTGGCTTCCAATCTCGCCTTGATGCGCACGGCTGTCGAGCTCGTCAGCACACGAACGCTCACCCAAGCTGCGCTCGACCGGTATAACGCACAGAGCAACAACTCGGCGGGTAACTGGGCGGCTGCTCAGGGTGAGTGAGACGCTCATCTACTCGAGACCCCATGCTCGTGCTAACCTTCACGGAGACGGCATGCAGGTTGCCATCGGAGGTGGCGGTGCGGGCGGGCAGTCTTTGATCCTGCAGATCATAGCTTACCCGAAGAACGACACCGGTCCAGAGGGCTTCAGAGGACTCATGAACACCACCAGCACGGCCATTCTCGACGCAATACGGTTACCCTACGACTGCCCAAACGGAGCGCCAGCGTTTTTGGGTAGCAGCGATTGCGGTGGTCTGGGCTATCCGCCGCAGCTTTACCCGAACCTGACGTTCTTCACGACGGAATACAATGAGACTTTCAACACGCAGCAAGCGGATTACCACGGCAGAATCATCGGACCGCAGGCCCAGCCCGCTTTGCTACTGGGCCCCCTGCAAGTCAACGAGACCTTCTCCTTGGCATCTCTCACTGTGCCAGTCGTCAGCAATTCCTCCTCGGTAGACGTGCTTGGATGGCTGACCGCGGTGATGAACGCGAGTTTGATCTACAGCATCTCCAACTCGACGGAAGGGCTGGGGAAGACCGGCCAGGCTCTAGTTGTGGGCCCTCTTGATCAGTCAAACGTATTTCCGAATGGAACAACCTACCGAACTAACGAGGACAACCCCCAAGGAAACTTCGAGGTCAGGCATGTAGTGCCTCCAAAATCCACAACGCCAAGGAACCTGAACGATGCCTCGAAAGTCTTTTTTGAGGTCGATGACTACTCGGCAGTCAAGCAAGCAATAACTGAGCGGACCAACGAAATCAACAACGCTGGAGCGGTAGTGCAGACACGCAACGAAGCGAACAAGCGGGTTGCAGTCGGCTATGCGACAGCTCCGACAGACCTCGTGGACTGGGTGGTGATAGTCGAACAATCGAGAGGCGAAGTCTGGCGACCGTGAGGAGAACAGACCGTCCCGTTCTGCGGCAACTTTACTGACATCGTGATAGGATTGTTCGCCTGCGCAACATCATTCTGGCATGTCTCTTCGCTACCATTGTCTTCATGGCCATCATCGCCTTCCCGTTGGCTCACTTCGCCAGTCTGCCGATTCGACGGTTACGGGAGGCAACCCTCAAGACGATCGAACCATCGGAACTGAGTCGAAGCACTAGGGGATCCGAGGACTCAAACCACGAGCGTCCAACCGACGGCCCTGCCGACACAGAGCTAGCTCCGAGCGGTGAACAAGTAATTGTCAGCGAGAAGGGATCGAAGACCTTCTCTGTGGCCGCCTGGCGTGAGAAGCGAAAGCAACAGAGGCAAGCGAGGCGCGACGAGCGGCGTAGGAAATCATATCGAGTCCCTGGTAAAGTGAAGGAGCGGAAGACGCTCGTTAAGGATGAACTCTCCGACCTGACCCGGACTTTCAACGAGATGTCCGATGAGCTTATGATGCAGTATGAGAGATTAGAGGAACGGGTGCGGTCGAGAACGGCGGACCTAGAACTGAGCAAGAAGGCTGCTGAAGCCGCGAACGAGAGCAAGACGCTTTTCATCGCGAATATTTCGCATGAGCTGAAGGTTGGTCCCCTGACTGAGACGCTGACCACACAGACAACGCTGACACTTTCTCCAGACACCCCTAAACGGCGTGCTCGGAATGGCAGCGTTAGCAATGCAAGAAGACGACCCCGTCCGCCAAAAACGCTATCTGGGCATCATCTACAAGAGCGGTGACCTCCTGCTGCACCTCTTGACGGACCTGCTCACCTTCAGCAAGAATCAAGTCGGCCAGCACCTGACCTTGGACGAGAAAGAGTTTCGCCTTCGTGATGTCAGCTCCCAGGTTCTGGCCATCTTCGATAAGCAGGCAAAAGAAGGGAACATTGGATTCCGAGTGCAGTGGGAGGGAATGCAAAATTTGTGCAACGACGACGCCTCGCCAGAGCGGACTGAGTTCGGCCCTCAAGGAACTGGCAGATTGAAAGACATGGTTCTTTGGGGATCACTTGAACGCATTTTGCAAGTCGTGATTAACCTCGTGGGCAACGCGGCCAAATTCACACCTCCTGGCGGCTCCGTCGTTCTCACCATACGCTGCCTGGCGGAGACGCCTGAGCCCGCACATCGAGCGGGTTCTACCACCTCGAAGCAATCTCGCCAATCTCGGCCCCAGTCAAGTCGGCATAGAAATTCGGACTCCGCCATGTCGACTTCACTCACAATCAATCCTCGGGGGAATCCAAGCACTTCCGCTGTTGGCACCGCGAATGAAGCTGCGAAGGCTCCACCGCCCGGCAAGAACTTGTTCTTTGAGTTTGAGGTCACCGACACCGGTCCTGGCATTCCGCAGAATCTCCAGCAGAAGATTTTTGAGCCCTTCGTACAGGGTGACTTGGGGCTAAGCAAGAAGTTCGGTGGTACAGGTCTCGGTCTTTCCATCTGCTTGCAGCTAGCGACAATCATGGGCGGCTCCATCAACGTGCAGAGCACCGTCGAGGTCGGCAGCACTTTCACAATGAAGGTCCCCCTCCGCCATCTGAAGACACGCGCAGACAGCCAAGCAAGCTCACGATTTGGACTGAACCAGGAAAGTGGCCCAAGCACCTCCCGCGACGACCTCGCTTTGCAACGATCCGGCCGTAGCACGCCCTTCGAAGGTAGCGAGGACTCTGCAAATCGTGGCAAAGCCCCACAGGCACGTCTTCAAACCCCGGATGGCCCTCCCACACCGTCTAACGACTCTCAACCCCGCCTCATAGGCCTCAGCCAGCCCTTCTTCTCCTCCAGTCAGCCCATGGAATCACCTGGCTCTCAATCCGCCGCCATGGAGAAGATCACCGCCGACGCCGCGCGCAGCAGTGGCAAGATTCGCGTTCTCGTCGCCGAAGACAACAAAGTCAACCAAGAGGTCGTGCTCCGCATGCTCAAGCTCGAGGACGTCTACGACGTCACGGTGGCGAAAGACGGACAGGAGGCGCTTGACCTCGTCAAGCAGTCGATGACGCCTGGGCAGGGCGGAGACCCGCAACCCTTCAACCTCATCTCCATGGACGTGCAGATGCCGAACGTCGATGGCCTCCAAAGCACGAGGCTGATTCGAGAATTCGGGTATCAGGCGCCTATTGTGGCCCTGACGGCCTTTGCCGAGGAGAGCAATATCCGCGACTGCTTGGACTCGGGCATGAACCATTTCCTGTGAGTCTTTTTACCGCCCCGTTCTGCATCCAAACCAGCTGACCCACCTCTCCAGCGCGAAACCCATCCGTCGCCCCCAGCTCAAAAAAGTCCTCAAAGAGTACTGCGCCCCAATCCCCGAGGAAGGGGAAGAGAAAGACGCCTCGTCCCCGAACCCGCAAAAACGGTCGCCCCGCATCTCTTCGAACACGACGACGCAGATCCAGCAGCCCAAGCCCGGCGTTCCGAGCGTTTTCGTTGCGCCTCCAGGGGCGGAGCAGGGGCGGGATCATGACATGTTTACTTTTAAGCAGAGGCCTTTTGACGGGTCGTTGAGGCAGGGCAAGGACGGAAAGGCGGGCCAGGGGGAGGGAGATGGAGATAGGCCGGTCACGCCGGGGAGTCCGGTCAGTCCGATGAGTACGCCGCCGTTGGAGAAACGGGAGAGTGGCTGAATGAGGCATATGGGATGAGCGCCGTTTTTGCGAGGGAAAAAGGTCTTAGCGAGGAGTCTGGGGTTCTTTGGCCGGGTTTAGGTGGGAGAAGGAGGATGGTCGGAGAGATAGGACGTTGGGATGAAGAGACAAGAGTAGTGTTTGATCGCACGGGATGGATTGCAATCCGCGTCGTCTGTCTGGCCAAGAGCACCGTGATGGTTTCCCATCTGCAACTGCTACAGAACGGAAGCTGACACCGCTTCAATGGCCAACCGCTCAGTCCTCCACACCTTCGATCAAGGTTTTGATGCCCTTTGCTGCTTTCACTTCGTGGAATGCGGCCTGTTGAAAGTGTCAGCAAAGAAAAGCGCGAAAACATCTCCCAGATCACGAAGGCATTACTCACCTCTGCATCTGTGAACTTGACCTTCCCGCTAATCAGCTCCTTCACGCTCAATCGTCCTGTCGCCACCAGCTCCACTGCGGTCGAGTAGTCCCCGCTGTTATACCGGAACGACCCCTTGACGTTCAGCTCCTTCGAGCACATGGCCATGATGGGGAAAGTTATGTCGGACTTCCCCATCCCACCCTGCAAGTACGTCCCTCCCGTCCTCGTCACGTGGATGGCAGCCTGAATGCACGGCTCCGCTCCACTCGCATCAATCGTAACGTCGGACCCATGCCCCAACCCGCACTCCTCGTTGATCCGCTTCGCCGCATCTTCCGGCGCCTCTCTCCGCGCCGTCACCACGTGCGTCGCGGCATACGACTGGGCAAACTTCAAGCGCTCCTCATTGATATCGACCGCCACAATCTTACTCGCCCCGTACGCCTTCGCCACGGCACAGCACAGCAGCCCCACAGGCCCAGACCCAAACACCACCACACTATCCCCCGGCTTCACGCCGGCCTGGCGCACAATATGCACACCGACACTCAACGGCTCGACCAGCGCGCCCTCCTCCAACGACATCTGCTCAGGCAGCTTGACGCAGAAATCCTCAGGCAGCGCGAAGAACTTCGCCAGCGTGCCGTCGTACGGCGGCGTGGCGGCAAACCGCATGTCGAAGCACAGGTTGTACTTGCCCTCTTTGCAGCGCACGCAGCGCCGGCACGGGATGCCGGGCTCCATGCACACGCGGTCGCCGACTTTCAGTGATGTGACGGCGCTGCCCGTCTGGGCCACGATGCCGCTGGACTCGTGGCCCAGGACCATCGGGTCTTTGACCACGAAGGAGCCGATGGCGCCGTGCGTCCAGTAGTGCACGTCGGAGCCGCAGATGCCGGTGTATTTGACGCGGATTAGGACGTCGTGGGGGCTGGTGAGGGTGGGGGTCGGGCGGGTTTCATATTTGACCACGTTGGGCTTTTCGAGGATGAAGGAGAGGTTCTGGATTGGGGGGGGGTGTTAAGAGGGTGGTTGCTTGGTGAGGGTTTCTCGTGGGGAGTTCGGGAATTGGTTGTGCGCTGGTAAATGGGGGCATAGCTAAACTCACGTCGTCGGCACCCATTCTGGCGGTTGCTGTGGTTGTGTTTGAGGCTGTAAGGCAACGGAAAGGTGACAGATGAAGCTCAAGGAACAGGAAGTTGGAAAGTTTTTGAAGCAATCCTCGCGGATGATCTGCACGAGCTCTGTTGTGTTTTTTTTTTCTCTTGTTGAAAGACGGATAGCAACGGCGGTCAACTTAATCGTCCACCGCGTGTCCGGGTCCGCAAGAAATGTGGCCCCAATTCCTCCACAAACCAGAGGCGGGGGTAAATAGCTGCTCGTGTCCCGCATTTTCAGCTGAAAGTGGAGGGGCCGTGACGTCGCGCTCGAGCTCGACTTTGTTCAATTTTGCCGGAGACGGGAGCCGGGAGCGAAATCAGGCATGAAACTACTGGAAGCCTGAGCGGTTGGCTCCGAGGGGAGGGTTGGCATTAGACAACGACGTTTGATAACCGCGCCCGCCCACCGGGACGACATATCAACCCCTTGTCTTCTCCATGTCACCACAAAATTGCATCTTTGGCGATTGGAAGCCGTGCCATGGCCGTGGCCGAATCTTTCCTCTCGAATGAGCGCCAAAATGGCTGCTGATACTTGACTGGAAAGCGTCTGTAAAGGGTACATGTAAGTCGGTCGTTATCGGCGCCCTGTTCGTTGCATCTACTTTCCTTCGAGAAGGCCATTTGAAACGGCGATACCGCTGGAATGCATGTGTAAGAAGCTCGCCGACATGCGCAAAAAGCAAGCATCTGTGGTACCTCCCGACACCTGGGACTCCATCATCCTGCGGGCGATGCCTGCCTCGCGCCGGGGAGATCTCGCTCTTCCATGCCCCCGGGACGCACGAAGAACGCAACGGCAGCTTATCAGCAGTTGAACGGTTTCGACGGTAGTGCAGCCGCTGTCTTTCCCCGCCGGGCCTTACCACATGGACACACAGGCCAGCGCCATGCCGTCGCTGCAGATCTATCGTTCTCGTGCCTTATCAGAGACGACTCACAGCAGCTCGCTCCCTATCAGTCGACGGGAGCGTCTTATATCGCGGTCGAGGCGAGGCGGCGATATCACTGCTATGGCCGGACTCGCTTTACAAAAGTGCCATGGCCGCCGTGCTCTTTTCGTGCTTTTGGGTTCCTCTGTATTGTTGATCTCGCGACCCTGCCATTGGACTCGACTGTTGGGTCTCCGTGTCGCCTTGGACCTGCATATCACCAGATCATGGCCGACAATGCACCTCCCCTCAGCCAGGCTGTGGGATATGGCGTGGTCATCGGGCTGGGCCTGCTCATGGCGTGAGTATTCTTTGCCGCGACCGGATCGTCGACCATCCACGCTGACGCGATCCCTGCAGTGTCGGGATGATGCTGATCACCTACGTCCTCCGCCGCTACAACAACGAACTCCAAACATCAGAAGCCTTCAGCACGGCCGGGCGGACTGTCAAGTCGGGCCTCGTCGCCTCGGCCGTGGTCTCGAGTTGGACCTGGGCGGCGACGCTGCTCCAGTCCACCACCGTCACCTACCAATATGGCGTCAGCGGTGCCTTCTGGTACGCCAGCGGTGCGACTGTTCAGGTCCTTCTCTTCGCGACTCTGGCCATTGAGCTCAAGCGCCGAGCACCGAATGCACACACATTCCTCGAGATCATCCGCGCAAGATATGGAGGGGCAACGCACGCCGTCTACCTTACATTCGCCATGATGACCAACGTGCTGGTGACGGCTATGTTGCTGACAGGTGGCGGCGCTGTCTTCAACAGCCTGACAGGCATGAACACTGTGGCGGCCATCTTCCTTCTGCCGGTCGGCGTGGTCATGTACACCGTCTTCGGTGGCATCAAGGCGACGCTTCTAACGGACTGGGCCAACGGCGCCGTGGTCATCTTGATTATCTTCGTCTTTGCTTTTGTTGCTTTCGCGACGGGTGACCAGCTTGGCAGCCCCAGCGCTGTGTACGATGCTCTTGTTGCGGCTGCTGAGAGGCACCCGGTCGAGGGAAATTCAGGAGGCAGCTACCTCACCATGAGGTCCGCTCAAGGGGGAGTCTTCTTCGTTATTAACATCAGTGGAAACTTCGGAACCATTTTCAACGCATGTCGACGCCCAAATCCTCTCAAACGTGGAGACATCTCGCTGACCGAACGCAGGACAATGGCTACTACCAGAAGGCCATCGCGGCTTCGCCAGTCCACGCCCTCCCGGGATACATCATTGGCGGCCTCTCGTGGTTCGCCATTCCCTGGCTGTGTGCCACCACACTGGGCCTGACGGCCCTCGCCACCGAGAACACTCCAGCATTCCCTACTTTCCCCGAGCGGATGCTCGATGTCGACGTTACGGCCGGCCTGGTCCTGCCCAACGCCGCTCGTGCCCTTCTCGGTGCCAATGGCGCGGCTGCCGCGTTCCTGCTGCTATTCATGGCCGTCACATCGGCCATGTCCTCGGAGCTGATCGCCGTCAGCAGTATCTGGTAAGTGTCTCTTCAGCCGCTTCTCCTGCGCGATCAACGCTAACGAGATCCCACCAGGACCTACGACATCTTTCAGCAGTACGTCAACCCGGGCGCCAGTGGACGCCGCCTCGTGCACGTCTCCCACATCTCCTGCGTGGCCTTCTCCGTCATCATGGCCGCCTTCTCCACGGGCCTTTTCTACGCCGGCATCAGCATGGGCTATCTCTACCTAATGATGGGCGTCATCATCACAGGCGCCGTGCTCCCCGCCTCCCTCACCCTCCTCTGGGACCGCCAGTCCTGGGCCGCGGCCACCTTTAGCCCCCCACTCTCCCTCGCCTGCTCCCTGACCGCCTGGCTCGTGACCGCGCGCCTCCAAGGCGGCGGCCTCTCCGTCGCCACGACCGGCGCCAACATCCCCATGCTCGCGGGCAACGTCACCGGCCTGCTGGGCCCCGTCGTCTTCTCGCCGCTCCTCACCATCGTCTTCCCCACGGGCAAGTACGACTGGCAATCCATGCGCGAGATCCGCAGAGCAGACGACCACGACGTGGCGGCCGACGCGCACATCGACCTCGAGCAAACCCCCGGCGGCGCCGCTAACACGACCGCCGACGAAGAAGCCGAGGCCGCGCACCTGAACCGCAGCGCGAAGATCGCACGCACCATGACGGTTACCCTGGCCGTGTCGCTGCTCGTTCTGTGGCCCATGCCCATGTTTGGCAGCGGCTACATCTTCAGCAAGTCGTTCTTCACCGGCTGGATCGTGGTGGGCATCATCTGGCTGTTCGGCAGCTCGGTGGGCGTGGGGTTGTTTCCGCTGTGGCAAGGCCGTGGCACGATGAAGCGGACGTTTACGAGTATTTGCAAGGACTTGTCCGGTGGGAATGCGAAGGTCACGCACGGGAGGGCGACGATGGCGGAAGTGGCGGAGGTGGAGGAGAAGAGGGATCAGGCGAAGGGAAAGGGGAGTGGGGGGGAGAGCGACGGGAGGTCGTGGACGGACGAGCGGTCGAAGTGATACCCTTGGGTGGCCAGCAAACTTCTTGCATGGCTTGATTAATGAAACGTTTTGTGCACCTTGGGCTTTTGACTTGATCTTGTTCATTACATGCCACGGCTACTCTTTGTCAAACACCTTGTCAAACACCACGATCACCCTTTCGCCCTTGGAGTGCGAGCTGCATTAGACTGCGCCTCGTCGTGGGTAGAGACGACGTCCTAACGTCAAGATTTCCCGTTGCGTACTAGCTTTGTAAAACCTGACTGCTTTGCCTACTGCCCATTGTCTTCATTCCTTGGGATCTGTAGGAGATACTCTTCTATATCTTGCGACAACGTAGTAATGTCATCCGTTCTCTCTCTTCCCCTTCATTGCGCTTGAGGGCGCCGTGCGCACTGAGGTCAGAGTGCCTATTCCTGATGGAGGTGTCCAGTGTCGGTCGAAGCGCCACGTTGTGTTAACGGCTTTGGCCCTGATGATTTCGGTCGCCACATGTGAAGGAGATATCTTTTATAGCTTAAATAAGCAGTAAAGCCCGGCTGCTTTGCTTCCTGCCCGTCGTGTTCACCTCTTAAGATGTAAAGGAGATACTCTTCTATATCTCATTCAAACACGCCGACGATCGAGAACAATCAGGTCTGTGTTCACATGCTGCCAATGGTGGCCACCTTCCTAAAGAGGCAGGAGCACGGCATCAGATTGTAAAATGTACTGTCGCACCTCTTCTTGTACGTGGACCTTTTCACCATGCTAATTTGGCGACTCCTGGGCAGCACTTTATTTGCATGCCTCGGAGGGCTGCCATGGAAGCTGCCTTAGCGAGCTAGGAGCCTGCTGCCGCTTTCTTATCGATAGACGGCGTCCAAGATGGATCAATCATGACGTTCGTGAGGTCAGCATTGCGCTTCCAGCGAATCAGCGGCCCTCTATTACACCTGCATCCATCCATGTTGACGTCTGTTAGAGGTGGTTCTGCTGCATCATTACCTACCGTCCGGTCGCGCTTGCTCGAACCCACCTTACCACCCCTCCCTCCCTCCCTCCACCCTCGCCGCCGCCTCCTCTCCCTCGCCCCACGCCCTCTGCCCATATGACCCTCATCCGCTCCCTTGCATCCTCCATCCTCCGTCAATCCTTCCGACCCAAACCGTCCTGCCCAGCACCCCGCCAGTCCCTCCACTTGATCCCAACCCGCACCATGGCCACCGAATACAAGCTCAAAGACCTCACCTCCCTCTCTTCGCTCGCCAACGATGCCAAGCAAGAAGCCTCCCTCGAAGGCCTCGACGACGCCACCATTCTGCTCGCCAAAGTCGGCAACCAAGTCCACGCGCTCTCGGCCAAGTGCACCCACTATGGCGTCCCGCTGAGCAAAGGCGTGCTGACACCCGACGGCCGCCTCAGGTGTATGGCCCACGGCGCGTGCTTCAAGGTGTCGACGGGCGATGTCGAGGACGCGCCCGCGCTCGACCCGCTGAGCAAGTTTGAGGTGTACGAGCGAGATGGCGGGGTTTATATCAAGGGCGAGGAGAGCGCGATCAAGGCCAAGGGCCGGACGCTGGACATCAAGTGCTCTGCTAAGGGTGAGGAGAAGGTGGTGATTGTGGGTGGTGGGAGTGGAGCCATTGGTGCCATTGACGGGTTGAGGGGCGGCGGGTTCAAGGGGGCAATCACGTGCGTCACGGCAGAGGAGACACCATTCATTGACCGGACGAAGCTTTCCAAGGCGCTGATCGGGGATGCGTCGAAGCTGGCTTGGCGGACAGAGGACTACTACAAGAGCGGAGACGTCGAGATTCTGCACGGAAACGTCACGAGCGTCGACTTTGCCGGGTCCAAGGTCAAGCTAGGCGACGGGAAGGAAGTGCCCTACACGAAACTGGTACTTGCGTCCGGTGGGCAGGCGAGGATGCTGCCGCTGCCGGGACTGAAGGGCGACCTGGGCAACGTCTTCCCGCTGCGCGTTGTTTCCGACGTCCAATCCATCCTCAAGGCCGCAGGCGAGGATGGCGGTAAGAAGGTCGTCGTGGTCGGCAGCTCCTTCATCGGCATGGAAGTCGGCAACGCGCTCGCAGGCAAGGGCCACCACGTTGAGATCGTCGGCATGGAGAAGGAGCCCATGGAGCGCGTCATGGGCACGCAGGTGGGCTCCATCTTCCGCAAGTTGCTCGAGAAGAACGGCGTCAAGTTCCACATGTCGGCGCAAGTCGACAAGGGCATCGAATCCTCCGCTGGCAACGGCAAGATCGCCGCCGTCCAGCTCAAAGAAGGCACGACCATCGCCGCTGACCTCGTCGTCGAAGGCGTCGGCATCAAACCCGCCACCGATTACCTGAAGGACAACATGGCCGTAACACTCGAAAAAGACGGCTCTCTGCGCACCGACGAGGCCTTCGCCGTCACGGGGCTCAAGAACGTCTTTGCTATCGGTGACATCGCCACGTACCCGTACAACGGACCCGGCGGCGCTGGCAAACCTGTCCGCATCGAGCACTGGAACGTCGCGCAGAACGCCGGACGCAGCGTCGCGCGCTCCATCGCCACCCCTGCCGCCAAGCCGAAGTCATTTATTCCCGTCTTCTGGTCTGCTATGGGCTCGCAGCTGCGCTACTGCGGACACACCCCCGAGGGCTTCGACGACGTGGTGATTGACGGCGAGACGGACGTGAGCGAGGGGAAGCATAGCTTTGTCGCATACTACTGCAAGGGTGAGACGGTGGTGGCAGTGGCGAGCATGGCGAAAGATCCGTACATGACACAGTGTGTGGAGCTGATGCGGCGGGGCAAGATGCCTGGGAAGAGCGAGTTGAAAAAGGGCGTCGATCCGTTTGGGGTTTCGCTGCCGGCGGAGGTGAAGATCTGAACTGAAGGTTGGGCCCAAGACAACGATTGAATTAGCAAATCGAAGTGCATTACTATGCCACGCTGTCTCTCGCTCCAGCGCAGCGTGACTCAGCCCTCTCGAACCACCAAGAGTAGCAGTTTTGGCAGTCTCTCAAAGGTAGCAATGGGTGCTTGACCATACTGGAATCTGCTAGTAACGATGAAATGATTCAAATGTATGGGAGTGACGCACGGCCGCTCTGCTAAGGACAGTAAAGAGAGACAGAAACCAAAGCAGGGAGTTGAGAATCATCTCCAACAGAGCAAATGGCGCTGAAGTTGCTTAGGGCTGCGGGTGCACACGAATGCGATTGGTTTTGTCGAGACGGCGTAAGGCCATCGAGCTAGGACTTGCTCCAAAATTTGCTAAGTCGGGATAGAAGAGAGGGGGGGAATGGCCACACCTCGATCAAACATAAAAGGATGTTGAGCGCATCAAGCCTACGGACCGGTACGAACGCAACTCATTCTGTCGAGATAGTGTAATCACGCCCAGCCAAAAGCCTTCTTAAAAGCAACCAAGTCAAAATGAATAGTGTGGAGTCTTGCCGACATTCCAATGAAAGATGTAAGGCCGTTGAGCTCATCAAGTCTGCGGGCGGACTTGCACGCGATTGATTTTGTCGAGACAGTGTATGCTCGTCCAGCCAGAAGTCCCTCAAACATAATGAGCCAAACAAGAAGAGAGGAATATTTCGCAATGTCTCGATGAGAAATAGAGGGTGACGAGCGCATCAAGTCCGCGGACGGGCAGGCATCCTGTGTCAACGACGGAGATTCTCGGCGCAGACAAGAAAAGAACAGCACCGCAGCAGAACGCTCGCATTCATTCATTAGAAATTACGTGTCCGACATCTACCGGGCCATCCCGTCATCCCTTCATTGAAACGCACCTCAGCCACCGCATCCTCCAGCCCCGCAGCGGCGCCCCTCTGAAACGCCTCAACAACCTCCATCCACCCCATCCCTACCTACCTCCTCCCCCCCAACCCCGTCTCCTCGCGCTCCCAAACCGGCACCTCCGCCAACGCCGCCAGCGCCTCCTCCTGGCTCAACGCCTCCTCCTTCAGCAAGCCTCCCTGCCCAACGCCCCCGAATGTGTGCGCGTCTGGCATCCCCGCGTGCAAGTCGTGCGGCAGCCCGGTGTCCATGTCGTCCGGACCGGCCGTGTAAGAGAGCCCCAGGTGTTCGTATTGCGCTGCGCCGCCTGCTGCGTTGCCGTGGCTGTGGCCGTGGCCGCTGGGGTTGTAGGGGCCGGGTCGGGAGGGGTCGTCGGTGACGATGGGGCCGTAGTGGTCGGCGTGGGTGTGGTCGTCCGCGACAACGTGGTCGTGGGTGTTGGGAACGACGGCGGGGGGGGGGGCTAAGGCGACGGCGGATGGGTTATAGGCGTTGGGTGGCGGGTTGTAGGTCGGGAAGAGGGCGGGGTGGAGGTGCGGGGGGGGTTGGCTGTGGGGGGAGAGCGGGGGGAGGGTGGTGCTTAGGTCGCCCTCGAGGGGGGATGGATGGTGGCTCCCGTAGTCGTGGGCGTGATGGTGCGGGGAGAAGTGGTCGTGCGGGCGGTGGTGATGGTGGGAGTAGCTGGCTGCGGTCGGCGCTGTGTAGGGGGCGCCTTCGGTCACCGAGGGGTTGTGCTGGTGGTGGCGGCTGTGCATTTCGAAGGTTGTACCGCCGGCTGCGGTGCCGTAGTTGCCGTACCAACTTTGGCTGTGCGTGGGCTGAGGGTAGTTTCGACTGTAGGCCGGCTGCGATTCGTCTTGACTGTACGGCGGCTGGGGCAGGTCCTGGCTGTGCGTGACCTGCGAGTAATCTTGGCTGGTTGCAGCGTAATCTTGAAGGGCGGAATCAGCGGTGAACTCCGGATCGAAGGCGTTAAACGCCGAGCTGTCGAAGGCATCAAAGGAGGTGAGCGCCGGGTCATATCCAATGTTCATCGTGCTCCCGTGGAAGTCGTAAGGGTTCTGGTCTGCTGGCGCCAGAGCTAGATCGCTTGCTCCGGCAACGCTTTTTTGGCTCACGGCCAAGCTGTTGTCCATCGTGGACGACCAGTTGGTGGAAGGGAGGGCAGAGCTAGCGTTGTCGTACGCGAATGGAGAGCGCAGGGAAGGATACTGAGTAGGCTGCGAGGATTCGGTCGCTTGGTTGTGGTACTCGTACAACGAGTCCACTCGCTCAGGGTGCGGTTGCTCGCGGTAGTGAGAACTTTGAGTCGGAAGTAGCAGTTTGCGCCAGCTCGCCCGACCTTGGTTGCTGCTCGATAGCCGAAAAGACCAGTGGATGACAAGAATTTGCTGGTGGCCTTGGTCGGTCTTGACAACAAACTCCTGAATGACTCGAAGACCTTTCACCATTGTTGCAACCTCGGGCTCTTTCCCAGTCTCGCGGCTGGCCTGTCTGTGGCGTTTGGCGATTTCTCCAAGAGTCTTCGCCCAGAAAACGCTGCCAAACTTGATAGGAGTCTCGGTGTGACCCCCGTTGCCAACGGACGACATGCGAACTTCGCTCTCGCCGCTGTACTCGTTCTCGTACTTCCCGTCCCTGTAAAAATGGTTAAAACATCGAAGAGGGCTGGCCGGGTGGTCGGGAGTGGCGGGCAGGTGCCGGCTTCTGCACAAGAAGGAGATGCCCAGCTCGACACCGCTTTGACCCCTCGGCATCTCGCCAGGAAGGGCCAGTGACGCTTCGGCGATTAAAACGTTGCAATCAATCGATTGTCGGGCGTGCAATGTCGCCAACAACGGGAAGTCGCGGGTCAGCGTCTGCAAGTCGGGGATATGATGATCCTTCCCGAGCGGTTCCGACAATGACTGGGTGTAGGTGTGAAGCCGCTCCACTTCCTCACGCTGGCTGTTTGATGTGAACTTCCGCTGAACGAACATCTGAAACTCGACCGGCTCGAAAAGCTCAAGCTTGCCCTTGTCCTGCGGCAGCATTTCGAAATCTGCACGGTGGGACGCCACGGGGTAAGTGAGGCAGACGGACGACGGGGGAGCGCCGACGGGAAACGTGGAAGACCGCCTTCCGCTTGGAGCAGGGTGACCGCCAATGTTTCTACCATCCTTTTTGCTGGGTGCCGAAAGATAGACATTGATGTCTGGGTCTCTGACCACGAACGGCTTCAGCACTTGAATGTGACTAGATACCTGTTTCCGAGTACGCGGCTCGCCAGTGGCCTCCTCGATCCAATCCGCGATGAGCTCATTGCGGCCACGCTGCTTTTCCTTGTACAGGAATTTCTTGCGTCCCGCTGGCGGGTATCTGACAAGCGCTAGAAGTCGTCGAAATCAGCCTCCAGTGTCGTCAGACAGGCTATCGACGAGAGAGACAATACCTTGGAAGAAAGCCTGCTCGACGTGGTCGGGCCATTTCTGCTCCCCGTTGGCCTTGTCATCTTTGCTCTGCTTTTCACGGTACTTCAAGTACTGCGGCAACTCTGTGCAGCGTTTCCATAGGCGCTCAGCTTTCCTTTTCACCAAGAGCGCGCCTTCGGGTGTAAGACCAGAGGATTTGTACGGACACCTCGCACTTTGCGGTAGCGCAGTTTGCGGGAGCCGACGACGAGAGTGCGGCGCATGCTGATAATACGCAGGGTACGTATTCTCACTCGACAGCGTTGGTGGATATTTGACATCGCGCCCGCGGCCGAACTGGAAGTCGGCCGGTTGACGGTTGGCAGAGTGCTCTCGAAACACCCGCGCCGCTTGATGGACGACGCCGTTGGCTTCGTCTAGAGATGGGGCGTTGGACGGCACACATCTGGGCTGGATCATCGTAACTGAAATTCCCAGCGAGGCACGCAGGCCAAAAATGCGCTCCTAAGAATGTGACAAAGACTTGTAGAAATGGCATAGACCGTGATTCGTCAAAACATTAGGCAGCAGAATGCAGAAAGGAACGTAGCAAGTTGGCTTGAAGGACAATAAAAGTTTGAAGGAGTGACTGATGAGCTCACTGAGAATGTAAGTCGTCGACCAGGTCAACAAGAGGTAGAAGTGTTTATACAAGTCCTACACTCATTCTAGCCAGGCTATGGCTGACTTACCCTTGTGTCACATTGCCTCAGTCGGAATCCTTAGACGCGGCAAGTGAGCGTGCAATCTCGGCCTTGCCTGCACACAGGGAGTCGAAGAAGGTGGGGTGGTGGGCTGGCTAGAAGGCCGATTGCCTGCGCCGAAAACGGCGCCCAAGGGCAGCGTGTTCGCAGCAGGCATTCTCATCAAACGAGCGCAAGGGCTCTAAACATGACGCGGGTCTCCGGATAGGATCTGCCTGGATCGCCCGTGATCGTCTTAGCCGTGGAAGGGATGCAGAAAACCTTGGCGTGGTGGCAATTTCCTTGGAAGAGAGTCAACGTGTGGAATGCGCCTTTCGTGTACTAGGTAGGAATGTCGAGAACTTAACATTGCCACCGACTCATGAAGGTTTTGTTGCGAAGACGGGTGCGCACTCGAAGTTTTAGCAGCCGAATGCCAGATCTCTGTCGTCGAATTCACGATTTGAGGCTGCAGCAAAGGTGGCCGCAGTCCAAGCAAGGGGATAACTCTGTTTCGGCACCCCACACCATCCTAGCTCGGGTATTATGCCTCTATGTCTTCATCGTTCTGCGTCGTAAACTTCTTCCTTCCGCCGCTCGTGAGTTGCTGCAACGCAACCTTGTTTACCTGTGCCCCAACCTTCTGCTGCATTTTCACGATTTCGGCTTCTGCATCTTCGGGGTCTTCGGCAGCAAAGTCGAGGACCAGTCTGCGTCCCAAAAGATGAGTATCTTTGAGCGCATCCATGGCGCTTTCGGCCTCCTTTGGAGTTGTGAATTCAGCGAACGCGAACCCGCGCGCGGCGCGGTCCATCTTTTTTGGCACTCTGACGCTGCGAAGCTGTCCGTACGCACCAAATAGGGCGCGGACATCCTTCTTGCTAGTCTCAAAGGGCAAGTTCTTGATGATGACCTTGGTTCTCCTTCCTGCCGCTTTCTTCGCCGCGTCAGCCTTTCTACGTTCCTCAGCTGCATCCGCGCCTTTGTGGCTAGCACGGATCTGCAGCTTGTGACCAGCGAGACTGTAGCCATCCATCGCTTTGAGCGCTGACTGTGCTTGCGTCGAAGATCGAAACTCAAGAAAGCCAAAGCCCATACTCAGGACTTGACCAGGCTTCTTGGGGTCCGTCTTCGTTTTCACGCGAGCACTGATGAACCCGTCGAGGGGTTTGAAGGTGTCCGTCAGCTGCTCGTTGTTGGTGTCGAAGTTCAGATTGCGAACAAACAGCGTGGCCGACTCTCCGCTCTCCGGAACGGTATTGCCAGTTTCTTTGAGCTCGCTTGCAGAAGTCTTCGAGATGCCCTCGGCAGTCTCGTCCTCTGGTAAGGCGGTTGGCGTAGCAGAAAAAAGGCCCTTTGGAGCCTTCTCGAGAAACAGCACTGAGCTTTTAACTTTCCGGTAAGCTAACGCGCCAAAAGCCGCCTTACATTGAGCGGCATTCGCGAACTCCATGACCGCAATGGTACCAGACGGCGGCATAAGAAATTTGGTGAGCTCCCCATGCTCTTCGAAAAGCCGTCTGAGCTCGTCTCTGCTGCAGTCATAGGGAATGTTCTTGACGAGAATCGCAGTGTCTCCGCGCTGGCTCTTCTTGAAAGCATCCAAGTCCACGCCCTGCTGCTTGAAGTAAGCCTTCGTCTCTTGAATGATATGCGTCTCTGCGTGAGCTTGCTTGATCGCGGCATCGCTGCTGGTCGGGTCCAGAATCTCAGACTTAGGCAAGCCTAAGCGATCCGCCACGCTGGACACGACTGCGTCAGCATTCATATACAAAGCATTCCAGTTGAAGGTGGACGACGCGGCCTCCCGTCGCTTTTTAATTTGCTGTTGCTTCTTCAGCGGCAGCTTGGAGAGTTCAAAATCGTCGATCTTGTTTTCCCGCTTGGCGTTCGCTCGAAGAATGTGGAGAAGGCGGCCCCGGAATGGCTGCCCATCCTTTGCTTGCATGGCTTGTTCGGCTGAGTCCGGATCGGAGAATTGTATGTAAGCGAAGCCTTTTGCCAGTCCAGATTTGTTGTCCATTGGAACGTGGATCTGAGCAGCACTGTTAGCATGTGTGCAGGACTTCTTTCGATGGCGTGCATGCGTATAGAGAGCGTCTATGTCAGTCGAGAGAAGCATCTACTAAAATACTCTTCCTGATTTCGAATCATATGCCGTAGCATAAGCTGTCCCTATCAGATCGTTCATCTTTGAAGACAGTGGTGTGAGAACAAGTAAAAGAGAGAAGAAAAGCTTACATCTTCCAAATTGCCGAAAGGCCCGAACTCGGCTTCCAAGGCCTGCTCATCCACGTGGTAAGGTAGATTGCGCAGGAACAATCGCATGGTGGAGTGTTCTTTTTCCGAATCGTCGCCAGCGGCGGGGTTAGACGGCTCGTCGGCGTCGTCCGCTGTTTGCGACGGTGGCGTGGGAATGGATTTGGCTGCTTCGGTAAGATGAGACTCCCTGATTGACTCCTCCTCGAGCAACTCTGCTTCTTCGCTACGCGCACGCTTGGTGGTGGTGGCGACGGCTTCCTCTTCGTCGTCGTCCAACAGGCCTAGTAGACGACTTGTTCGCGATCGGGCCCAATCGGAGTCGGTCGTCGGAGGCTGATCGACTGTGGCGCCCTCGTCGTCTTGTACATCTGGATTCGCGTCATGGTGGGTGGCATTGGCGTCTTGACTATCTCGAAGATCCTCGCTCTTAGGCTCTGGAACCGAACTGCTCGTCTTTACGCGCTTGGACTTCTTCGGCACCTGTTGATACTCATCGTCGCTGTGGGCGTCTTCGACTGCCACGGCGGTATCTGTGTGTGCTGCGGCGGCATTTTGGTCGACAGCACCCACGTCCTCGTTCTCCCAACCCTTCTTCTTGCTCTTGGGCTTCATCACATCCAAGAACTCTTTGAGCTTCGGGTCATCTTCCTGCTCTGTCCTACTGAGTCTCTTCCTCTTCACACCCCCATCTTGTGTGCTTGCAGCATTGGCGCCAGAAGCTGCCGCTGCAGTGGGCGCACTCCGGACACTTTGTGCATCTTGGACCGGTCTGGCAAGTTCCACTCCAATCCTAGACATTCGAATGAAAGTTTTGTTGAAGTATTTCACCGCCTTCTGCGCATCCTCGGGCGTCTTATAGCCCACATAGCCGATCCTTCGGCTTGGAAAGATTTTCGCATCGGTGATCTCGCGGTTCTGCGAAAAGTGCTTCTTAAACTCGCCATCGGTGAAGGTTGGCGGCAAGCCTTTGACGAAAATACGTGAAGAAGCCTCAGCCATGATAGGAGTTGTGGAAAACAGGTAGTGAATAGGAAGTAAGCAACTCGAGGGCTTCTCGTCTCAAAATTTGAGGGAAGCAGCCTGATGACTCAGCAGCTGGACGCGAAATCTTGGCGCGTAGCTTGGCCGGGCCGGAGTTTCACGACCTCTCCCAGAAGGCATCAACCAGTTCCCGTATCTCTTTCACATTCAAACAAAATTACCACGATCTGATACCGACCTCACGGAGGATCTGCTACTGTGACTATTTAAACATGGCCGAAAACGTGAACGAAAATGCCCAGAAGCTGGAAGGTGCGCCATTGTTTACCGACCCTATCTTGAGCATCGAATATGTGCTAACAAACGACAGCGCAAGTCAAGTCGGTGGACATGGTACGAGCGACGCCTTGAAATCCAGTTCTCGTCAAAATCCGCGACGCTCACAAACTTGCAGACCGACGACATGTCCCAAGAGGCCATTGAAGTCGGTAGGGGAGAACCGAATTTCACGTGCCTCCTCATGAGTCCGGGTCGCTAACATTTCGAAAGCGCAAGAAGCAATGGACAAGTATAGCGTCGAGAAGGCAAGTCTTCAGCAGCTCCTCCATGCGTGCGTAACGACTAACCGTCAAGCAGGAGATCGCACACCACATCAAGCGGACGGTAAGAATGGGCTATTTCGACCGAGCTTCTACCAAACGTGAGACTAATGTGTTCAAGTTTGACGAGCGCAAGGGCGCTACGTGGCACTGCATCGTGGGGAGGAACTTTGGCAGCTTTGTCACGCACGGTATGTCGCTTGCGTATGGCTGAACGAGTACTTGTACGGTTTACTGACGACGACGACGACGACGACAACAGAGACGAAGCACTTCATCTACTTCTACCTCGGACACTGCGCCATCCTGCTGTTCAAGACCCAGTAGCAGCGAGGCGAGATGAAACCGACTTCTTCCCACCCTTCAGCTTGGAGCGTTCAGCTTGTCAGTCGTAACGCGGCTGCCGCTATGTCATTTCAGTGAATAGTGAACAATGTTCTCCTCCAATTTCACGCGCTCTGGCCCTGTCTCGTCTTCCAAGCACTCACTCCAAAACCATCGTCCCCTCGAGGTCCCCCACTCTCTCCCTCCTGTTGGAGCAAACATGGAGTCTGGGTTCGGCCCCCTCCGAGCGGCCAGCTCAAGCAAGCGTCGGGCCGAGACCGGGCGACCCTGCACAGCCACGAGTTCGCCACAGCGCCACTCCAAGCTTCCCGACCCCCAGGCCTTGACCCACGTCAAGACCACGCGTATTGCCGCTGCCGCGCGAACCTCGATCCTCACCCCTTCAACTTGCACACAGGCTCCCACATTCTGCGCGCACATCCACAACCCACCATATCCCCTCCACAACTGACACCACTATCCAGCGACACACCCGCGCACCATCATGGCCTTCTTCTTCACGTGCGGAACGCACAGTAACGCTCCCCCCTCTTCCCCACGTGTCGCGGCGCGCCGGCCCTGAGATCTTGACTAACCCGACCCTTCCACCACCTCAGCCTTCCAATCCCTCCTTTCCGGCTACGAGCAGATCACCGTGCAATGCCAGAACTGCGGCAACTTTTCGTGAGTATTGAAACTCTTCACACCTCTTTCACATGACTGACCCCAGTTCAACAACTTCAGCGGCAAAGTGACGAAGCGATGGGAGTGGTTCACGTTCTGCTTCGTCCCTCTCATTCCGTTCAGTCTCAAACCCTGGCACGAGGTCAACTGCCATATCTGCCGCTTCCATCAGGACATCAAGCATCGGCCGGACGTGCAGCAGCAGATGGAGGGGGGACAGAACATGCCGATGCAGCCTGGCCCGGGGCAGGGGCAGGGGAGACAGGGCTGGGGGCCTCAGGGGGGCCAGGGGCCGCAACAGGGGCAGGGGGTGCCACAATATAAGTGATGAGGGCGGAGGAGCGGGGATGGGAAAGAAAGAATCGGTCGGGCTACCTTTTACGGCGGCAGCAGGCGCTTGTGGTGTTTTGGCTGCTTGAGGAGATATACCTATGTGCGATTGGGGTGTTTTGACTTCTGGGAACACTCGGGGAAAGAAGCGGCACCGAAGACGGGATTCAGTCGAACTGGCGGCAGAAGGCCCATCAACCCTTTTTTGACCCGCATGGCCATCCACTTTCCAGTGCTGCTGCTTCTGCAGTCAACTCGATCCTCGAGGTGGGAAGATTAGTCAAGAAGGCCATGAGACCAAGTAAAGACGGGAGAAGAATTTGGATTCTGTAAAGAGGCATTCTAGTGTCGTTATCCACCATTTTTTCTCATCATCGTGTCGTGATGACGTTCCCTCATGGGATCCGAGGCCGGTTACCGGCGACTCTTCCCCTTCCGGCAGGCCTCTAGTATCCTCCTCCGTACCCGCCACCGCCGTAGCCTCCGCTGCCATACCCTTCGCCACCACCGTACCCGCCTCCCTGCTGGTAACCACCGCCTCCCTGCTGGTAACCACCGCCTCCTTGCTGGTAACCCTCGCCTCCGCCTCCATAACCACCAGACTGGTCGTACCCTCCACCCCCATAACCAGACTGCCCGTAGCCGCCTCCGCCGTAACCGGACTCACGAGGGGGTGGCGGAGGCTGGCCACCATAGCTGTCGTCGCCGCCATACGAGCTCTGGCCTTCGTAGCCGCCAACACCACCGCCATAGCCCGAGTGTCCACCGCCGCTGTAGCCAGATTGCTCGTAGCCGCTGTTGCTGTGTCCACCACCGTAGCCACCACCGCCGCCAGAGTAGCTCGACTGTTCGTAACCACCGCCAGAGTAGCCTGACTCGCGGCCGCCTCCAGAGTAGCCTCCACCGCCGCCGGAGTAGCTCGATTGCTCGTAGCCACCCTCGCGACGACCATAGTCGCCACTAGTGTAGCCACTAGCGCCGTATGAAGGCTGCTCCGACCCGTAGTCGGCGCTGGCCCCACCGTATTCTCCGCGCTCTCTCATCTTGCGCAGCCTCTTCTCCTCCTTCTTGCGCCTCTTCTTCTCCTTCTTCTCCCAGTCGTCCTCAGAACCAGAACCAGAGCCGGAGCCAGAGTCAGACTTGCCCGAGCCGCTGCCAGACCTCCTCCGTCCGTGATGATGCTCGGTGCGGGCGTACCTATCGCCGCTGCTCTCGACACCCTGGGCGTAGACGTCTTGCTCGTAGGTGCCGCCGGGGCGCTCGTAGCGGCGCTCCATGCGCTCTTCGTAGCCGCCGCTGTAGGTGGGCTTGACTTCGGTCGCTTGTTGGTAGCCGTAACCAGTGCGGCCGCTGCTGCCGTCCTGCTCGTAGCGCTGGTACTCTTCACGATGGCCGCCGGAGGCGTACTGAGTCGAGCTCATCTCAGCCTGACCGTAGCGCTCAGATTGTCCGTAGCCTCCAGATGCGCGGCCGGCCTCCATCGCTCCAGACGTGTAGGAGCCTTCGCTCTCTTCGTGCTTCTCATATTTGCTTTTCGACTTGTCGCCTCCAAACGCGCCGCCCAGCAGGCTGCCACCGACGGCGCCGGCCAGTCCACCCAGCACACCACCGAGAGCGCCGCCACCAGCAGCTTTGCCGACAGCTTCTTCGATCTGAGACGAGCTACCACCGCCAGACCCGCCGCTGCCGCGGGAGCCGCTGTCACCCCCCAACCTGGCCATCTTGAGTGGCTTCCCACATCCGTGGCCGGAGTCGGCCACGCCTTCCTTGTGGTTGCGACCTTCCTCGACACCATCGCGGCTCAGCTTGTCGCGCAGCTCATCGCGAGCGTCGTCGCTCTGCTCGGACCACCAGTGCTCGACGGCTTGGAACATCACTGCCCTACCATCGGCAGCACCGTCACGACCATACTGGCGCTTGGCAGGGTGGTGGAAGACGGCTTTGATGATGCGGTCGTTGGTGCGGTTGATATCGATGTCGGGGTCATCCCAAGCTTGCACAATCTGAGGCACAACCCACTTGACGACCGCGGAGGCAATCTTGCCGGCCGGCTCGTTCAGGACGTTGGAGAAATGGTCTTTCGACAACATGCTGTGCGTAGGGTTGGTTGAATCGTCGTCGCGGAACACAACCAGCTGCTGCTCCTGACTGGATTGGATGATTTCGCTAGAGCCAGTGTTGAGCTCCTCCTTGACCTGGTTGATGACAGGCAGGATGAAAGGCGCAATTAGCGAGAACACAAAAAGGTTGAGCTGGTCTTGCAGGTTCTCGATCAAGTCGGGCAAGACGGGGATCTTCTCAATCGCCTCGCTAATGCGCTTCATGAGGTTGTCGTGCCATTCGATGATGGGGTAGATCTGCTTGTGCATGTCCTGCATCTGCTGAGTGAAAGCTTCAGGCTCCTTTGGCGAGATGCTCGTGTTCTGCATCTGAGCGGCGGCTGAGTGTTCTTGCAGCTCGTCGGCCTTCTGCTTGTCATCACCACCGCCCAGGAGGCCACTGGGCAGTTTGTCCAGGAGGTCCTTGAGCATGCTGGTGTCAGCATTTTGCGAGTTCTGGATGGTCTCTTCCAGTCCCTCAAGCTCGGATTGGGTGGCCTTGTCATTGAACTCCCCCATGACGGAGTGCAAGAAGTCCTGTGAAAGGTCAGCCGAGAGCAAGTAGGATCAATGCGAAGGAACACTTACGACGCCACCGAAAGTTCCGGTCACAATGGGGTAGACTGCGTGGTCGAGGTCGCGAAGCTCCATGCGCGTGTTGCGTCCAACATGGGGGAATACCTCCCGCTCGCCCATCTCGATCAACGCCAGCTCAATGAAGTTGCTGTGTGCCGAGTAATCTTCGAGGCAGTGGAGACCAGTACCAAGAAGGCGCAGAGCCTCGTAGAAGTCGGCCTTGTCATCGGAGTCGCTGTAGCGCCTGCCGAGCTCGATGGAGCGCCCGAACAGGTGACGGAGCATGCCGGCAGATGTTGTGATGCCGAGGTTTTCAGCGGCGATGTAGTTCTTCAACCCCGTCAAACCGTCGATGCTCAGCTCCCTCTCCTCGTCCACTGGCTCGCGAAGTCGGCGATCATACTGGCGGGCGTCTTCGTTCTCGGCATAATCTTTCGGGTTGTCGATGTGCTCCTCGGGTCGGTAGCACCCCAATCTCTCGCTCGTGACTTCAAACTCCCCAGAGCCATAACCAAAGGTGAGGAAGCCCAGGATCCAAAGCAGCAGGTTGATCGCTTCGGCGCTGACATACTTCACGGTGCCCACGTCGACAGCCTGAGAGTAGTCCCTTAGCCAGTTGCTGTGTATCAATTCTGTCAGCGAGTGCTGTCGGGCTACTAAGGCCATACGGTATGCATGCTCACCCGAAATACACGCGTGCGACATCCAGCTTGCTGAATTTCTTGTTCCTGCCCAGAGCCCGGGCGGTGATCAGGCCCAGGAGGGCATCTTCAATATCGCCATGGCGCCAGTTTGTGCCCTCGATCTTGCTCAGACTGGCAATGTTTCCAGCACCGAATGCGTGCGCGGGTCTCGCGAGGAGGATGACTGCCAGCAGGCAGAGGGGTAGGTAGGTTGTCAGGCCCATATTGGGCAAGGTGTCTGTGAGGTTCGTATGGAAGACGGTCTCGAAGTGGTGATGTGGAGTAAAAGAGAGGGTGGTCTCCTGGTGAGGTTGGAGTCGGATTGCAGGGCTGAAATCTGCAATGGAAAAGCACCTTACCTGTTGACCGCCTACGTAGGGCCGAAGCTGTTTGTGTTTGGCAGGTGCAGGTGGGGCAGGCCCGCTTGCGTCACCACCGTCCTTGCCGTCTCATCCGCGCGGCTTGGAGCGCCATTGTTTCGACTCCATCACATGAGGTCGAAAACGTTTCAGCATGTGGGCGAGAAAATCATCGACTGGAAGCAAGAGGCTGAAGTAGCTGTGAAGCTTCAAAGAAAGATCGTATGTCATTCAGGGCGATTATTCCAAGGTACCTTCAAGGTTCCTTCCTCTTTGAATTCCCCGCGCCCCGCAGGGCTAGGTCACTTTAGTTCGTCCCTGGAACTACGTCACCCCCACGTGATAGTAGCCCGCGTTGAGACGGATGTTCCACATTCTGATCCCCCCCCCGATTTCGTCTGCTTCGGGACGTGCCCAGAGGGCCAGACAACTGACGGGCGCGGGACCGCGAGCAGTGCAGTCTTTGAACGGCACATGTGATCGAGGCGCTGAGAAGTCTCCATGTGAGACTGCGAAATGGCGGACATTGTGACTGAGACGATGATGGACAAGCGGGACTAAAGGACGTTCGACAATGTATGCATAGCGACAGAAATCTATAAACAAAGAAAAAAGCTCGGGGGTCGAAAAGTGACGAGGCAGATGGGTGGCATGAACTCGAATTGACCCAGCTCGATGGGCTCTGCTTGTGTGAGCAACAGGCATCGTGCGATGTTGAACGCGAACAGAAGCCCTTCTAACACACCGTGTCTTGGCTACCTATTGTCGCGATCAAACGCCAAGTTGAACGACGTTCGCGCAGCAAGGCAGGGCTTCATTTGCTGCCCGAGTGCGCAGATTCGACGGAGTACTGGGCTATTCTGTGCAAGCCGACGACAATGGCAATCAAGGCGCTTCGGCCTGTCTTGAACGATCCCGCTGAGCTCCGCAGCAGCATGGCTTCCAGTGCGCTCGCACGCGTTCTGCGCATCGGTTGCTTGAAATGCTCTCATGACCCTCACATACTTCCAAAAATCAACAGCAAGCGCGGTGTTGGACTGCTCATCGAACGCTCGGCGTGGCGTGCGAAGCCGCGAGGTCGGACTGAATCGAATCGGTAGAAGCAAAACATTAGCAGTATCCTTTGCTCTTTGCCCTGGCACCAGAGGCCCGTGGAGTCCCAACTCACCTGAGAAAAAAAAAGTTGAGGCGCCGTCCCCACAAGAGTAATCGGAATCGAATGATACCCGCACCCCGTCCACCCCGCAAGCAAGGCAGACCGAGCGCGAGCACGCCACGTATTGCACTGAAGTGATCGCGCCCCCCTCAGAGGAAGGACGCACACAATCTCCGCACCGGCTCCCAAAGCCGTACCAAGGTCCAGGCGCGGCAGCCGCCCCCGAAGGTTCGGCCTCGC
Source organism: Aeminium ludgeri (assembly GCA_004216415.1). Lineage (NCBI taxonomy): Eukaryota > Fungi > Ascomycota > Dothideomycetes > Mycosphaerellales > Aeminiaceae > Aeminium > Aeminium ludgeri. The sequence continues at coordinate 611,270 of SGQK01000001.1, forward strand.
CCCCTTCCACAAGGAAGGCTGAATTTTCTGATGCCGGATGCAACTGCGCAGCTCTCACCCCGGGGGGGAGAGCGGTTCGTCGCAGCAGGCCCTCACGGGCAGTGGGGAGCCAGAGCCCCACCCCGGGGGTGGAGGTGGCTCCGTGTGTTGAAGATTACTCCGAATTTCTCATTTGCCATGGGTAGGACGAGCTGAGCGGACTCAGGTGTCTGTGTGTGAGCAAAGAAACGCGGCGTTGGTGGGGACGGCGCTTGGAGGGAGAAGAGAGGAGAGGATGGTCGAGCTTGAAGATTTGAAGATGAGTATTCGCGGCGGCAGAACTCCGGGATGCTGCGAGTCTGGATGCCTTATGGGGGCCCTTAACTCATCGAACACCCCCAAGACGATACCTCACATCAAATGGGAGAGTGATAGTGCAGGTGCTTACAAAGGGCTGTGCTCTGACATAAGTGCGCTGTTTCTACATCAACCTCTTCCTGTATTCACACGTACTCCTCTAGACCCCAACGCCGCTTTCCCGAACAAAACAGGGTATCGCTCGAACGCAAACAACACCTTCTTAATCACGACTCGACCCTCACACTCCCGTTCCCACCAAGCGGCACCTCATCGACAGGAGCAACACCCTCCTTTGGCCCCTCAATCGACAGCCTCCGACTCACGCTCTCCAAACCCCCCTTCATACCACTTTCACGAACATCCTCGGTCGAAATCGGCATCCAGTACTCGATCCCTGACTCCCCCCGCAGCAACTCCGCATCTTCCTCGCCCGCGATTTCAATCCCCGACTTGCGCATCACCTGCGCCATCGCACGCGTGTTGAGGTTGAGGATAGTCTCCGGGTCTTCCTGTTTGGCGAAGCGACGAACAATCCAGGGCAGCAGGAAGCCGAAGTCGGATTGGTTGAGGTGCTGGCTCTTTTCGATGTAGAACATGTAAGGACCTGTGGTTGCGGGATCGGAAGACGCGGCTTCTGATGCCGTGCCTGCGTGGTCCTGGCCAGACCGCGCGGGCGACTGCGAGGCCCTTGAGCCGTAGCCCGAGTCGGTCGGGGACTCGTCGCGTAGACGTGCGTGTGCCGGGTGGGGCTTGATGCCATCCGTGGGGGCCGCGGAGCCATTGGGGTTATGGGTTGCGGCGAGGACTTGTTTCTGCACGTCGCGGTTGGCTGCCCACTTGTAAAATCCTTCGGACAGGATGGCGAGGATATTCGTGCCCTGCGGCCCGCCAGCGGCGTAGGACGGCATCGGCCGTTCCTTGAGGAACTTTTGGTTTGGGGATAGTAGAGACAGGCACCACATGTCCAAGAGAAGGATGGGTGAGGTCGGATGAATTTGTCGGGTTATGGCTGCGTCAGTCGTAGGATCAATGAGCGGCGTGCCAGCGTCGGCTGGGCGCTCGCTCGCGTAATACACGCTCTTCAGCAGCTGGGTCACTGTTGCCGCGCCGAAGCTGTGGCCGGCCCAGCAGACCTTGCCGGGGCGGAGAATGTCCATTTTCGATGCGAACCGCTGCAAAACGTCCACGCGCTCTGTGTGCTTGCCGCTGGTGTTCCTGTCCAGATTTTCCACCTTCTCGCCCCGATCCATCTTTAATAATGCCTCGTAGACCGTGCTTATCTCCCACAACCGAATCCTCAGCTGCGCATCGCGCGCTTCCCACACCTCATCTGTAGGCTCATGCTTGATGATCGCAGCGTCCACTACATTTGCCTCGGAGTCTTTTGTCGCCCGCACATGTTGAATCGGACTGCTGCCATCCCTATGATCCATTGCTATCACGACCATACCCTTGCTCGCCATATCCCCGCAGATGTGGCTGTACGCGTTCCGGCTCCCAGCCAATCCATGGCTAAAGAACGTCACTGGCCAGCGGCTGTTGCTTGTGGAAGGCTCGATGAGCTGGGCATTACGGTGGGCCTGCAGTTTGATCCAGTACAGGTGCTGGGGGAGATATGACAGCCAGTTCGCATTGCGCTCCGAGAGCGTCATGAACTGCATGAGCGCAGCCATGGTGGGCCGCTGAGGCTGTGGTATCCATCTTACGGGGCGGTCGGTCTCGGACTTGGAGGGTTTGACGCAAGGGTAGAAGATGCGGAAGGCGACTGTGGGCTGCGCGCCTTTGGGCGGCTCGGAAGGAGTAGGGAGGTCTGAAGTGGGGATTTCAACGTCGACTGTGCCGACTTCGTAGGGGCCGTGGTAGGGGGGAAAAGAGACGATTGGGCTCCAGTTGGAGAGCCATGATGATTCCATTGCTGTGGTGGCGCTGTATGCTCTAGATGTGGTGTACGAAAACGGAGGAAGAGGACGAGAGGACGATGGGTGTGCGCTGGAGCGTGCAAATAAGAAAGAGAAAACAGGCTGGAAGTAGGAAACACTCTGGACGCGGAAGACAGGACGAGGAGAAGAAAAAACAGGAAGAAACCGCGCAGGACCTAGACCGAGGTTTGCGAGGGCACGCGACACCGGGCGATATTTGGCTTCAGCGCCACAAGCCTTTCACATGCAATGACGTACGCGCCACAGCTGTAGCGCTCTCCGGAAGCATCCTGCCCGTCGGGCCTCAGACCCGCCGAGGCCCGACGCAGCCCTATGACCCTCTCAAGCGTCGCACGAGACACACCCGACGGGACTTGATCGTCCAGTCGCACGAGCCCGACGGCCAGCACAGCACATCGCCGCGACACCTACGACAACCATGGCCCCGACACGCCCTTGAGCCGCTTCTTCGCTCGCTGCAGCGTCTCTTCCACCTCCCCTCCGCATCACCACCCCCGACGTAGCCACCATGCCCCGCACCCGCGCCCTCTCCACCGCCTCCAGCGCCCCCGATGCCGACCCCCCTCCGGGCCAGGAAATGGCCTCCATGTACGACTACCTAGCCAAAATCATCCTCCTGGGCCCAAGCGGCTGCGGCAAATCCTGCCTCCTACACCGCTTCGTCAAGAACGAATGGCGCGTGCTCACGAGCCAAACCATCGGCGTCGAGTTCGCGAGTCGCATCGTCAAAGTCGGCCCCCCCGGCCGCCGCAAGCGCATCAAGCTCCAGCTCTGGGACACGGCGGGCACGGAGCGCTTCCGCGCCGTGAGCCGGAGCTACTACCGCGGCGCTGCCGGCGCTGTGCTGGTGTACGATATTGCCAACCAGGCCACGTTCGCGCAGCTGCCGACGTTCCTGCACGACGCGCGCGCGCTCGCGAGCCCGCAGTTGACTGTCGTGTTGGCGGGGAACAAGGCGGATCTGGCGGAGAATGGGCAGGGGGATTTGCTGTGTGAGGAGGGCGCGGTGGAACCGAGCAGTTTCGCTTCGACGCGGTCGAGCGGTGCGCCTACGACCGTGGGTAACCAGCAACGCGCCACGACTTCGCTCGAGGGCCGTGCGGTTGCGCAGTCCAGCGCGGCCAACTGGGCGAGTCAGAACAGGATACCGGCGAGTATTGAGGCGAGTGCGTTGAGCGGGGATGATGTGGACGAGGTGTTTAATAAATTGGCGAGGACGATTTTGACCAAGATTGAGTTGGGGGAAATTGATCCGGATGATCCGATGAGTGGGATACAGTACGGGGATGCGGATTACTATCGTTTCGACGATGGAGGGAGCGTGAAGTCGGGCACGGGTGATGGTTATGGCTCGACGAGAAGGCGAAGGCGAGGGGGCGGATGGGGAGATGTGTTCAAGGTGGGAGGACGGAGCGTGGGCGGTGGCGGAGGGCGGTGTTGTTGATTAGGGCGGTGGACCCGACTTTGCTGAATGGTTTTCCTGAGGCGATTGGCTATGGAGGCAGCGCGGCGCTTTTGGGTTTTGCTGTTGGCTTTTGACTCGACCTGCGTGAGAGATACCCACACCACGTTCGCTTTAGCGACGACTTCTCACTGTCGATATGCGGATTTGGCTGTATGGCTGAGGCGACTGTTGGTGAACGATATGATGCGGACGCTGGATGGAAGTGGTAATGGCACTAGTGTTGGATTTGACCTATGTATACGCCGCAAGCGCTCCGACGGAGCAGATGGACCAGTATGAAGCTTGCTATATCTCAGTCTTCTGCAGCGCCTGATCCGTGCAGTAGTGATGCAATGCGCTGGCTGTTGACGGCGGCAAGAGGATTGATGTAGTGGCGGTGGACAACACACTTCGGCCCGTGCCACACTCGAGCATTTGGCTTTATTATTTCTCGTCACGATGGAGGGAGGGAGCTCATAAGATCAGCCCATGTGGCGGCGGTTTGCCGCGCGGGGCGAAGTCTCTCGATCGTCACCGCCGCCATTCTGTTACTCACCGAGTCCTGGCATTGACACTGCGGTGCCTTAAATTTGCCTGCGGCTGCAATTCGAGGGTCGATCAACGGCTAAGAGGGTGGAGCCAATGCAGCCACCGCAGCAGCGCGCTTGTGGGCGGCCAAACCGAGCCCGGTGCGGTGGGCGAGCCATGTGGGTGCAACACGTGGCTCGTGAAGATCGAGCCGCTGAGATAGTTGACTGAAACGGAAAGAAATGACTTGGAGACATGTGAATACCTTAATCAGAACGTCCCGGTCGAACGCGGCCGAGTCTGTCACCAGTGGCCACACTGCCGGGCTACTTCGCACCAACAAAGGCCTCGAGAACAACAGGCTGAGCCGTCACATCTGGCCAGCCAGAGATGGCGAGAGCCAGCTCTGAAAATACCACCTCCCCGAGCTCGCGCGCCGGTGAAGGCACATGCAGCTAGGCGAGGCTGCATGTGCTCGAGCGCCAAATGGGTCGGAAGGCCGTGGCGTATGCACGGCACAGTGTAAGTCCGAAGAGGAGGTAGGTGCCTTGGGACCGACGGCAGGGCAGATTCGCGCTCTTTTCGCTGGTAGAGTTCTTGTTGGCATCGCATCGGCATCTTTGGCAAAAGCTGGGCTTTCTTTCGTCCCAAAAGCGAATGGTGTGCCGCAAACGGTCGATAGAGCAATCTCAATGGACACGAACAGGGGGCGGCACACACGGCGTACTCGCAATGTTATCGCCGGGCAGACCCAAGACCACGTCCAGAGGAGTATGCGCGGGGTGATGGGGATCCTGGAGGATGGTCACGGCGCAGGTGAGGTCGCAGGCGAGGCGCGCAGCCACACAGCAGCTCGGCGGGGAAAAGCGGCGCGAAGCTTGTCTGACGCCCCCGGCGCTTAGACGCACGTGATGCGGTCGTGGGGAACTACCGCGCCGCGCGCAAGCAGCGGGGAAGCAGAGGCGTCTCGGGCGCGTTGCGCGTGGCCTGTTGGCTTTCCGATGCGCGTCCGTCTGTGAGTGGTGGCGCGCCCTCCTGCTCGCTCTACAGTACCTCCTACATACTCCCGTCGCCCACTTCTTTTTGCCCGGGACGAGACCACACGGCCTGGCTGCCGAAGACGATGAACTTTTGATCCATTGCGGCGTCGTACCTGGCCGAGCCCCGCGCATTGGATCCAGCACAGCCGGATGCTGGTGCTGCGCAGTCATTATTTTGATTATTGATTACTGCCTCCAGGCGAAGGAACGCGGCTTGCAGATGTGCGAGAGTGGCAGGCTAAAGCTCTCCCGGACCACCGCGTAGTCCTTCTGACTACTCCCCTGCCTGCGCGGTTCAGCTCGACTGCCTTCGCATCCCTCCCCGTGAGGCACGTAACGCGGACCTATTTCTCCCTGCGGCCCCCCCTCCTCTCGCCGCTTGCTGCGCCGCCCACTGTCTTGGGCCGGATACGTACCTGGTGTACCTCAACCCCGACTTAAGACCCGCAGCTTCTCTTTCCCCCCCGCAGCTCGACGTGGAGGACGCAGCTGGCTGCTGAACACGACCGCCCCGGCCAACACGGAGGAGACGGACAGAGCAGCTCGTGCCGGCATCGCGACAGGATAGCGACTACGGGACTCGCTTTTTGCACCACTCTGCCTGAGCGCGCGACTTGACCATGGCCCTCAAGAGCCCAATGATGCCCTCGCCCTCGAGCGGCCTGGGCTCCAGCTTCTCCCCATACTCGGATTCTCCGAACTCGCCGTTCCCGGCCCAGGACTCGATCAACGCGGAGAAGAGGTACGATGCGGTGTTTGCGCGACCCTTGTAGCACCCGCTGACCTGAAACCCAGATCCTCAGGCCAGTCCGAATCGCTTGCCCCACCTGCTAGTCCGTATCCCCAGAGCGTCGAGCCTTCCCCGGTCGACTCCAACGGCACAGAGAGTACCGAGATCGAAGAGGATGCGCAAGAGTCGTCAAAGGCCAAATCGCCAGTACCGAACGAAGGGGAGGAGTCAAACACCAAGGACGAGGGAGTCACAAGTCCGCTGAGCAGAGAAGGCGTATGGCATGCCATTCAAAGCGGTCTGCATTGCTTGTGCTGACAGAAGCAGGGAATCATGGGGAAGATCAACACACATATGTCACAAAGCGAACGCTCCGAGGCTCACGAGCACACCCCACAGTCAGCGATCCACGACCCCGCAGGCTACAAGAAATTTCCAGAGATAATGGATACGACTTCACCTACCGAGAACTCAGAAGGCACAGTGAGATCGCCGACAACGCCAGAGCCAATCAGTGTATCCCTCAATCAGGTAAACCATACTCCGATCAAGCCATATGTCCGCTAAGCCCGCTGACTGACGAACGGGCGCAGGATGACACATCCTCGTCTTCTGTCAACACAGACGTGCCGCGATACCTAGACCGATCTACGCCACTGGCGCAGACGCGGCAGGAGCTAGAAGAGAGCGACAAGCGCAAGAGCCGGCGCACATCTAGCTTGGAGGGTATGTGTTGACCTTGGCTGGCTCTGCTTTACACAGCACTGACACCTTGCGCAGACATCCCAGAAGCACTAGATAGGGACCATCATGATTTTGCGGAAATGACCAATGGCGGCAGTCCAAGCAGGAGAACGACTCCTACAAAGGAGGCACCGACGGAGTTTGTGGCGTTGCGGACAGCTCTGACCGAATGCTGGACGCTCTGCAACACCCTTGCAAATCTCTCATCTCATCACCGTCAGCGCACGTTCCAGCTGTCAAGCACGCAAAAGACGCAAGAGCAGGCGTGGCGCAGCTGCTGGCGATTGTGTCAGCAGCTTTACGATTCGAGAGATGAGGGCGATTTCTCACAGGTCATACCAATTCTCGACCTTTGCCGCGAGTTCTGCCAGGCGCTATTCGATGCAAGGTCGAAGACGGATGAAGGCTCGGATTCAGTCTTGCGCGTCAGCTTCGAGCTGAACAATCATCTCTACAACACACACGATCGCAACCTCCCGGAAGCCTTTATTGAGCGCACGCTGGACTTTTACATCACACTTTGCCATCGATTAATGAAGCAGCGCACATCTTTGCCCGAAGAAACAGACGCACTACTCCGGGCTTGTTGGTCCCTAGCGGAAAATCTCTACAACATGCGACAGAGCACGAGAGGCGAGACGAGAGCCAACGAAGAGATGCTGAGTAGTGCAATTCAGTCCTGCTGGGAGCTGTGCGACCTCTTCCGCGAAGGCTGGACACAAGTACGCCCTGACCGCACAACTCCGCGACCGAGCCAGACCAAATTTCCATCCCATCACTCATACAGATCAAAGGGCTCAAACCGCTCAGAGCCACGGACAAACTCGAGCCTGAGCAGCAGACAATATCATGACGCGCCTTCTTTGCCGCCAGAGACGCCCACAACGATCTTCGACGACGCAACCACCGCGACCTCCTCTCCAGACTCCGGCCAAGTCCCCAATATCCTCGTCCTGGGTCCCGCAAGCATGAACGGCAGCTCCGACCGCATGGACACGCACCACGAGCGCTGGACAAGCGGAGCGTCCGTCTTCAGCGGCTACTCCGAATCCGCCTCCTCGTCTCCGCGCACCTCTTCAACAGCCACCGCCAGCTCCGAGGAAGCCCATCTCACACGCCTGCGCTGCCTCCTCCTCAAAGCCGGCATGAACAGCGGCTTCTCCCGTACCTCCGGCCAACAACTGCCCTCGTACGTCGCAAACCTTCCCAACACGACTTTCGGCACGCTGCCATGGCAGATGAAGGTGTTTGCTTTCTACAAAAAGCTCGTCATGGGCGACAAGTCGATGATGAGCGTGAACAGCGCACCGTCGAGACGACTGAGTGCGAATGACGTTGCTAGATCGGTCAAGTGGCTTGGCAACAGCGAGCAGTGGGCTTGGATGCGCGATCTCTTCCGCGTCGTTTTCGGGTTTGGCGTTGATGAGGCGGAGAGAAGGGGCGCAACGCTGCAGATTTGATGGAGCGATTCAGCGTCGTCTAGAATGACGATTGGTGGCTGTTCCCAGTATCCAACAGGAGATAGACAAGCACGAAGAGGTCGTGAGATGGTCGTGTCAGAGGTCACCAGTGGCTCGAAAGATCTCGAGCCTGAGCAGGTCCCTACAGGACCTTGCGAGGATTTTGCCGCCATACACGCTTTTACGATGGGAGATCTTGTTCCAGTGTTGCCTGCAGCTCGAACCAAAAGAGAACGCCGGAATTAACGTTATGACCTTTAGCTCCAGCTTGGCAACGCGGTGTAGTCAACTGCCTGACTTCAGCTCTGGCCACTTCTTAACAACGTTCTAACCGGGGAATGGGTCAGGAAGCATCTGTCTCTGGCAAACCGCTTCTTGCAGCTCACACCCTCTCCAAGCAATGGCACCACCATCGATCCTGGTCATCGGAGCCGGTGAGCTGGGCATCGAGGTCATCAAGAGCCTCAGCGGGCACCATACGTCGTCACAGACACGCATGGCTGTACTGTTGCGGTCCGCAGGAACCGCTGAATGACCATCCTCAAAGCAAGCAGAGATCGAAAACATTCGCAAGCTGGGCTTCAGCATCGTGCATGGCGACATCGTGAACGACACCCATGACGAGCTGGCAGCCGCCTTCTCCTGCTTGCACACCATCATCTGCTGCAGCGGCATGGCGTTCCCACCCGGCACGCAAACCAAAGTCGTCCACGCAGCTCTCGCGTCGGTCTGCCGCCGCTACTTCCCGTGGCAGTTCGGCGTCGACTACGACATCATCGGCCGAGCGAGCTCGCAGGACCTGTTCACCGAGCAGTTGGACGTGCGCGACATCCTGCGAGGCCAAGGGGACATGGGTTGGGTGATCGTATCGACGGGGATGTTCATCTCCTTCCTCTTCGAACCTGCCTTTGGCATCGTCAACGAGGCCCGCGACACCGTTACCGCCATCGGGAGCTGGGATAATGCGCTCACTGTCACTGCGCCCCCGGATGTCGGCCGCGTCACCGCGGCGCTCGCGCTGGACTACCCGGCTGTGAAGGGCGTTGTCCATGTCACCGGCGATACCGTGTCTATGTCGCAGCTCGCAGACGTAGTGGAGGATGTCAGCGGAAAGCCGGTGCGGAGACGGCTAAAAACAGTTGAGGATCTGAAGATGGAGTTGGCGCAGGAGCCGGGCGATGGAATGAGGAAGTACCGGGTTGTTTTTGCGAAAGGGACGGGTGTGGCGTGGGAAAAGACACAGGCGTTCAATGTGAAGGAGGGGATTGAAATGCAGGCTGTTAGGAAATGGGCGCAGAAGTGGATGTTGTCGAGCTGAAGTGGACTAAGAGATGAGCGCTAGATCGACTGTGGAAATGTTCAGAAGTCAATGTGCGATCGAGTATGCACGTTTGCTTGTCTGGAAAGCTGAAAGCTCACTCCTGAGTGTCGAGTTCGAGCTGTGCTCTGAACTCAAAAGGGGATCTAAATCCACACACCTACAACACCTAAGGACCCCTGATGTACGGCACCTATGGCAAGCGAGCGGCTCAAATGGCGTCCGTGCGGGTCGCTGACGGACGCCTCCACCCCCATCCCCATGTCCAGACTCCACCCGACCTCTCCACGCCTCCTGTCTCAACACCACCCCCACTCCCAAAATCTGCCTAGCACGGTCTTGGTAATCACATACGAGCGTCTGGCATTCGATACGACCGACGCGTGAAGAATGTCGCGCTCGCTGGTGCGTCGGACAGAGCCTTGCAGCACCTGCGCGACCCCTCCTCCCTGCAGTCAGCCTCGTGGACCGGCACATCGATTGACGTTGCCCCCAGCTAACCGACATTCACCGTGAGAATGTCTCAAAAAAACACATTCCCCCCACGGCTGGGCCGCGATAAGACCTGTCGCTGCCCCTCGAAGAACCTACCGTCAGGTACTTATCCATGCCCGCTCGCTTGGATGAACGACGGCCACTCGTGCCTTGCAGCAGCCTCGCAGAGCGCCGTTCTGGCCTTGCCAATAGTCGCATTCTTTGCATTCACCTCTCGGCGCCGTAGCCCCCTTTGGAGACACCCTTCGGCTCGCGCGACAATCACATGAACCCCGGCCTGTCTGCGCATACGAACGTGGAATGGCTTTCGATTCTCTCTCGCTCCCCTCGCTCCCGCACGCCACCGCTGAGGCCAATACCTTCGGGTGTAGCCTCGCCTGGGGCTTGGTATGGTTGCTGTTCCTATTTGCGCGGCCCTTTGCGGTCTGCTTATATGCCTGTTTGGTCGGGCGGGCGGCGCCACCGAGGCCTCTTTCGCTCAACGGTCGTCGCGCTGCTTCATGGGAGGTTGATACCATCTGCATGCGAATCGTGTGGCTTCGTGAGATGTTGAAGGGTTTATATATTGTTAGGCCCTGAGCTCGCTCCTGTTGAGGTTAGCTGAGGTTCCCTACTTCGTTCTGTCTCTTTCACTCTCGTAAGAGTTCTGTAGCTACGCTTCGGCATGTCGCTCGCTTCCTTCCGGGCCGTTGGCCTTTTACTTCGCTGCCTTTTGCTGTTCATTGGGACTGCTGCTGGACTCGCCGAAACAGACACTATAACTTGGGGTGGTGAGCACTCTTTCTCGAGCCCGATGTTGAGGATCCCACTAATCTGAATAAGGGGACAACTCCCGAACGGGGTATCAGACGTGAGTATAGACGATCGCCCAAATGACCGTCGAGCAAGTGCTGAAGATGACAGCAACCACAATTTCGACCCGGCTGTGGTTGGATCGTCGGACTTTGGCCAAATTTTTCGTATCAGGCTGCCTGGCAACTTCAATGGAATCGGGCCTGAGCAAATTTTCTCGCAACCTTTAGTGTATACCGGCGGAGATGGAGTCCAGCATGTCTACCTGGCTACGTCGCAGAATAATGTCTACAAGCTGGACGCGAAGACGGGGGAGATACTTATGAGTCGAAACCTCCATGTCCCCTTTCTGACGGCGGATCTAGACGGTGGGGTCGATTGTTCTAAACATGAGTACGGCGCGCTGACTGTTGGCAGGCTGTGTAGATATCAATCCCGCCATTGGCGTGACCGCAACTGCTGTCATTGATCGGGGCACTGGCATCATGTACTTCACCGCGAAGACATACTCGGAAGAGTTTCAAGATGGCAACTTTGGTCCCTCCAACCCCCCTGGTCGCCTTAATGGTCGCTACTACTTCCATGCGATCAACACCGCAGATTTATCAGAGGCGCCCAACTTCCCTGTCTTGGTCGACGGACTCATTTTCCGCAATAACCCGGACCGCATGTTCATTGGCGGCAACCAGCTCCAGCGCCCTGGTCTGCTGCACGTGGGAGAATACATCTACACGGGATACGCCTCGCATTGTGTGCAATACAATTTCACCGGCGCAATCATCGGGTTCAACAAGAACACTGGAGACATCGTCGAATCGTACGCGCTGCAGGGCGGTCCCGAGCCCAATGACATTAGGGGAGCAGGCGTTTGGATGAGTGGCGGTGGCCTCGCATACGATGGACAAGGATCGATGTTCTTCGCAACTGGCAACGGATACGCCTCCCAGCTGCCTCCCACAGGCAAGTCGGTTCAAGGCCGCAACCCTCCAAGTGCTGTCGAACAAGCCGCGGTCAACGCCAAGATCAACGATGATGGTTCGATTACGGTCGTCGACTTTTTCATGCCATGGGAAAAGACACAGCTCGATGGCGCGGACAAAGATCTCGGAACATCTCCGCTGCAGATTCTCCCCGGAACCTTCAGCTGTCCGAACCACAACCGCATCGGAGTCGTGACCGGCAAGTCTGGCAAGACGTACTGGCTCGACCTCGATAATCTGGGCGGCTACCAGATGGGTCCCAACAAGAAAGACGACGTCATCCAAGTCTACCAGAATGAAAACTCGGTCTACGCTGGCGCTGGCGTGTTCCCTCTCGACGGAGGCTACATTTACATAAATGTCATACAGTACCCCACGCACGTCTTCAAGTTCAGCTGCAATGCTGACGGGGACGCCGTCTTTACGCATGTGGCAGATACTGCTCAGAAGAACGCGTACATCCTCGGCGTCGGTCACGGCACAACCACATCTTTGGACGGGAGGGAAGGGACGGGCTTGTTCTGGGTGACTGATGTTGAAGGGCAGAACTTGCGCATCTACGACCCCATTCCGCCCAGCCCTGGCGCGAATCTTCGACTCTTGCAGGGATTCAATATCCCAGGGGTCACCAAGTTCTCGAGGCCTATGTTCGGAGACGGAAGAGCTTACATTGGGACAACGACAGGTTGGTTCTACGGGTTTGGGGCTCCCGTAAATCAACCGCTCAACTGCTCATCACCGTACAACTTCCCCCGAACGTCGACGGGAAGTGAATCAGAGGCACGCATCATTTCCTGCACGGCAAACATTGCGACCACGATTACTCACCTCAACCTTACCGGCAACGCCAACTTCATCGTCAGCGACGTTCCAAGCATCCCGCAAGCTCTCTCAGAGGGCGATCAGTTCTCGTTCTCCGCCGTCTTCGCACCAAAGACTGTGGGCACGCTCTCTAGCGATGTCACGGTCACGACTGAAAATGGCGAGGAAGGCTACTCCTCAAACACGGCCATCACGCTGAAAGGTGACGCAAATTCCGAGTCCGCTCTGCTGGCCATCAGCCCCAACACGATCTCCTTCAATGTCATCGCCAGCGAAGGCGGCACATCGCAGTCGATCGTTTTTGCCAACAACGGAGACGCTTTGTTGAGCCTCGACGAAGTCAGCTACTCTCTCGTCTCCGAGCAGGGTCCCTGGGTCGAGCCGAACGTGACTTCCAGTGGCGGCCAGCAGGTTGGCATGTTCACTTTTAGCGATGTCCCGGACATCATTGAAGCGAATGGCATCGCCCCCGTGCGGATAAGCTACGATCCAATGTCGCCCGGGAACCACGCGGTCTACGTTCAAGTGTCGTCGAACGGCGGTTCCAAGATTCTGAACGTATTTGGTGTTGCCGGCAGTCAACCCTCGGCGCTGTTCGAGTTCCAAAGCACTGACGGGACCGAGTGGCTCCCCTACACACCGGGTCAGCCTTTCACTTTTGGAGACGTCAACCAAGGCACCACCAGGAGCTTGAGGTTTCGCGTCACGAATGACGGCTCCGACACCGCCGCTCCCCTATCGCTCACAGTCTCCAAGCCGCCTTTTGGCGTGCCCGGCATCGTGGGCGCAGCGAACGCCGTCGACCTCGCCGAAGGAACGATCCTCGCCGCCGGCGAGAGCGCGTCCGCAGTGCTTTTCTGCGCCGTGCCCAAGCGGCAGCTGAACACACCGAGCTTCAGTGGGAACGCGACGTGGACCATCAACACAGGCGATCCCCTCATGGGCAAGCAAGACATCCGATTTTCTTGCAATGCGGTGGCAGAGCAGGTTGGCCCCCTGCTCTCCAACGGCACGGCTAAGTACGGGTACCTGGGCTGCTACGAGGAGAACAACCCTGGGCGTCAGCTCGATGTGCAGGCTTACGGGGACGGTGATAACACGAACGGTCGATGCATTGATGTCTGCAATGGCCGTGGATACTCGTTTGCAGGCACGCAGTATCAGCGCGAGTGTTGGTGCGGTAATACCTCGCCGTCCACGAAGGGCGACGAAGACGACTGCAACTACGTGTGCTCTGGCGAGGAAGAGCAGACTTGTGGCGGGAATGGTTATTTCCACAATCAGTCCCACATGTCGCTCTTTGGCGACGGGCCTGGCTCGGACGACGGCTCAGACGACGATCCTGGCGATGATGGTGGCGACGACGACGACGACGATGACGATGACGATACAACAACGCCAGTGGGGATTCCTGCATCTGTAGGCGACTATGACTTCCTCGGCTGCTACGCCGAGGCCGGAGCCAAGACGTTCAACCTAAGGGCTTCCGCAGGCGACGACATGACGGTCGAGTCCTGTCGAGCTTTCTGCGACAGCTCCCGATACTTCGGCCTGCAGTACGCTCGCGAGTGCTTCTGCGGCAGCAGCATCCGCTTGACCTCCACACTTACATCCGCAAGCGAATGCAATATGGGCTGCAGCGGCGCGAGCGCTCAGTTTTGCGGCGCGGGCAACCGCATGCAAGTCTACGAGCTAGGCGGCGGCTCTGCGAGTTCTGCGACGGGGACATCGACGGTCCTGAGCAATGTTGGCGCCGCGTCATCTACGGCCAGCTCGACCTCATCCTCGTCTACTCCGACGGGCCCGTCTGTCGTGCAGTTCGTTCTGGGCTACACCTCCATTGGCTGCCACAGTGAAATTCCCAATGGCCGGGCTCTCTCGGCTCTCTACGCTGACGATAGCATGACAATCGAGATGTGTGCCGCACAAGCTGCTGAAAAGGGTTATGTCTTTTTCGGCGTGGAGTACGGCCGCGAGTGCTGGATGGGGAGCGAGCTCAGCTCTGAAGCGACTCCCGCTGATCAGGGTCGATGTGGTTTCCTGTGCCCCGGCGACGCGACGCAGTACTGCGGCGCGGGAGGAGCGCTGCAGATGTACAGTGCGGATCCGGTTGCGGGTTCAGCCGGACTTGATGGTGCGAGGCAGCGGAACGATACGCAGAGCGGTGGTTTGGTGGCTGCTGGCGTGTCGGCGCAGTCCAGGCTGAGAAGCTCTTCAGTGGCTTCCAGCATCGGGCAGCTACCCACCTCTACAGACTCGAGCAGCGTAGAAGGCAGCAGCGCGATTAGTGCATCGAGCGCTAGCAAGATCGCAAGCCCACTAGGAAGCCCGAGCAATGGCAGAACATCAAGCACCGCAAGCCCGCCCAGCACGAAGAAAACCTCGAGCATTGTGGAATCGTCGAGCACCGGGAAAGACTCGAGCACCACAAAGGGCACGAGCAGCTCGTTGGCCACAAGCTCATCCGAGGACTCGAGCTCCAGGGGGACGTCGACCACGAAGACTGGCATGAGCAGCTCTAGCCAACTCAAAACGTCCTCGCTGGCGCAAACGACAAAGACGGGCAGCATCTCCTCTTCGCATCCCGCCTCTTCCACCATGGAAACGTCGACGAAGACCTACACGGGCCCTCCTCGCCTCGAGACCTCACCCATCTCCTGCCCCGATTCGAACCACACCCTTCGCGCGTCTTATCAAAATAGCACGTTCCTCATGTCTTGCGCGACCATCTTCCTCGGCCAGAACATGACCGACGCTGGCCAGAAGTTCGAAACAATGGAGCAGTGCATCGGCAAGTGCGCCAACACAACGGGCTGTCTCGCAGTTGCATGGCTGCCGATCCTCGATGAGGAGCTGAAGGGCGACGCACGGGAGGCAGAGGGCAATTGCTTCTGGAAGGACGAGGTGGGCAAGAATCGAACAGTCAAGGGTGTCTGGGGGGGGCGGAAGTGGAACGGGACCATCTTGCTTGGCGTGGAAGAGTAGGAGGAGAAGTTACTGGCGGATTAGGGGTACAGCGTTGGCGTTCGGGTTGGGCTTGGTACGGGTTGGGCTTGGTACGGGTTGGGTTTGGTAGAAGACTTCTCTGTTCTTGACTGCAATGCGCCATGACTCTGTTGTTTTCATTCGTCCTCTCTTTTCTGGATCCACACATGTCGACCCCCGAAGCACCTCGGTCCGCTGCGCTCGACTTTCTCCGACCGAGAACGATCTCGCTCAAGAGGAGGGCGCAATAGCTGGTCTGGGGTCTGTGGAACGTTCAGTATTTTCTTTGCTCCGCGTTCCAGGTTAGGCCCAGGCTGACGTCACACTTCTGGCCAGAAGGCCGCTGTCTCTACCTCCTAGCGACTGACATTCCCGTGGCAGGTCGAAGTGGTCTCACTCCGTGGAGCCCAGAGATATGCAACGGACCAAGGGACCAGAATGTTCCGTCGGCGGCAAAAGGGCCCGTCTTCGCTACAACAATATGGAACTCGGAGGTTGTCAAGCAGGAGATAAAACACTCGTTCGGCCTGGCGATTGTCACAGGGGCTGTGTGAGCTTGGATGTCGACGGTTGTCGGCACTTAGCAGGCGTCAGCAACCGTCCCGTTGCTTTCCGCGTCCGCACCCGCAGTTGGGATTCCCGAGCGTCTGGTTTCTGTGGCCGGGGAAATGGTGACTTCTTTCCGGAAGGTTTGCAACCACAACATCTATTTCCCCGCGCAAGACCTGTATGCGCTCGGAGAAAATATAGCACACTTCTCTCAGCCATGCTTCGTAGATGCCACCAATTACGCTCTGCCACGCTCGGTCAAGGCACACAAGGCAAACTCCAAGCGAAGCTTGGTCCGGCCCCTTGGAAGCTTCCGCGAAAGGCTATGTCTCAGGTTAATCAACATTCAAGGCGACATGCCCCAAAAGGGCAAGTTCGCGACATTGAATGGGCTCGCCCGTCTGGACAATCTCACCAGTGGTTTGCAAACGCCGCGTACGGTACTTTGCGACATGAGAAAAGTGGGCGCGTTCGATCGCGTTGTAGAAGGGGCAGGAGATAAATAGGCGCCACTGCAGCGCCAGGACAAGTACTCGCTTTTTTCATACTCTTTACCCAATCCCTTCCAACTCACCACCAGTCTCTCTTTCTGAATCATCCCTTTCTTCAAGATGCAGTACCTCACTCTCGCCGCAGCGCTGGCCGCTTTCGCCACGAGCACCCTCGCCCAGAAGGTCTCTGGCGCCCCTGAGGGCGCCGCCTCTGGCACCACCGGCGGTGCTGGCGGCTCGACCGTCACCCCCTCCTCCACCGACGAGCTCGTCGAGTACCTCGGCTCCAGCGACCCGCTGACCATCGTCATCAAAGGCGAGTTCGACTTCACTGGCAGCGAGGGCTCTACCACCGAGACCGGCTGCGCGCCCTGGGGCACCGGCTCTTCTTGCCAGACGGCCATCAACCAGAATGGCTGGTGCGACAACTACCAGAGCAGTGCCTCATCGGTCGACGTCACGTACGACGTTGCTGGCACCAACCCCATCAACGTGGCCTCGGACAAGACGCTCCTGGGCACGGGCAGCAACGCGGTCATCAAGGGCAAGGGTCTGAAGATGGCCAGCGGTGTCTCCAACATCATCATCCAGAACATCCACATCACCGAGCTGAACCCCCAGTACGTCTGGGGCGGTGACGCCATCACGCTCAACGACGCCAGCAACGTCTGGATCGACCACGTCAAGACCAGCCTGATCGGCCGCATGCACATGGTCTCTGGCATGAAGCAAAACACCGGCATCACCATCTCCAACTGCGAGATTGACGGGCACACCAGCTGGTCCGCCACGTGCAACGGGTAAGCCTCCAGTCGTGCGCCTGCATGCAGTCAGCCAGCCACTAACACGTCTCCCAGCTACCACTACTGGGCCCTCTACTTCACCGGCGAGTCCGACCAGATCACCTTCAAGGGCAACTACATCCACCACACTTCGGGCCGCTCCCCCAAGGTCAACAACGGCGCCGTCCTGCACGCCGTCAACAACTACTGGTACGACATCTCGGGCCACGCCTTCGAGGGCGAGGGCGGCTACGCCGTTGTCGAGGGCTCCGTCTTCCAGGACGTCGAGACGCCCATCCAGGACTGGTCCGGCGCCATGTTCGCTCCCACCTCGGACTCCAGCTCGTGCCAGAGCTCTTTCGGCCGTGTCTGCCCCGCCAACATCTTCGGGAACTCCGGCGAGCTCAACGAGAACGACACCAGCGCCATCGGCCAGGTGCAGAACGACGTGGACGCCAACGACGCGTCCAGCGCGCAGAGCTCTGTCCCTGACTACGCAGGTGTCGGCAAGATCTAAGCCTTCCAGCTTATTGGCAAGGTGGTATGGGGATTTAGGCCGACCAGGGGGAAAAGGTGGCCGTGGCGGAGAGCGAGAACGCTTCCAGCTTCTTGGGTATAGCTTCAATCGAAGAGCTATTCGGTGTATGTGCTTAGTGTATTATCATCGAAATGTATCTTTGACAGACAGTTACTCTTACCGTTCTCCGACTGTGACATGTCGCTGCCGTACTACGGACTGCCGATCGTCCCCATCTGTCCCGACCCCGCCTCTCGCGTGAAACTAGCCCTCACGCCAGCGCCCTGCCCGCAACTCACGTCTGACAATGTAACGCCGAAGCTTGGGTCGCATGCAAGCTCTCTCTTGGCTTTGCGGAGAGGGTGCCATGGGTGCATGCGAGCTTTCAAGGGTTTTCTGGCTTGCGATAAGAGTTGCGCACCTGGCCAGCGGTGCTGTTCAACTGACGCTTCTCATGCCAATACAATAGTACCAAGATCGCAATAACACTCAGTCCCACGCAACACTGCCTGCCGGCATTCACGCCACCATGGACAACGAGAAGATCCACGACATCGAAGCCACACGCACAGCGACAGAAGACACGCACGGCGATGACATTGACGCCGCGAAACGCGCCGAAGGGAGCAAACATATCGGCACGTTAGACCGCAAGCTCAAGTCAAGGCAGATCCAGTTCCTGGCGCTTTCGGGGGCGATCGGGACAGGCCTGTTCGTCGGTGAGTGATCCACCTGTGCCTCTTCCCAAGGTCTCGACTTACACGATGCGCAGGATCTGGGCAAGTGTTGAGCCTGGTATGTATGCGCATGTGTCTCTTCGTCGTCGGCCTCTTGCGTCTGACTGAGCTTAGGCGGGACCGCTGTCGGCTCTGCTGTCGTACGCCATCACCGGCTTCAACCTCTTCTGCGTGATCAATTCGCTTGGCGAGATGTCGACTTATCTTCCAATTCCCGGCGCCGTTCCCATCTTCGCGGCGCGCTTCGTGGACCCCGCGTGAGTGAGGCCCTAACCAAGCAGTGTCTCGGCTCGCTGACCCCGACGTCTAGTCTCGGTTTCGTGCTGGGATGGAACTACTGGTACCAGCTCGCAATCGGTGTGCCCATCGAAACCACCGTATCTGCCCTCATCATCGATTACTGGCCCAACACCATCTCTAACGGAGTCTGGATCACGATCCTAACACTGCCGATGGTGGCCATAAACTGCGTGCCGGTTAACTTCTATGGGGAGGCAGAATTCGTTTTTGGGGCCATCAAGCTGACCACAATCATCGGCCTGATCATCCTCATGATCGTAATCTCGGCTGGGGGTGCGCCAGCGAGCGGGGCCACTGGGTTCCAGTACTGGCGCGACCCGGGTGCGATGAACGCTTACCTGGTGGATGGCGAGCTGGGTAGGTTCTTGGGGTTCTGGAAGGTGTTCATCCAGGCGACCTTCTCGTACGGAGGAAGTGAGATGTGCGTGATCGCGGCAGGCGAGACGCAGAACCCGCGTGTCAACATCCCGAAGGCGGTGTAAGTCTTCATGCTCGGTTGCCGTTGCTGTTTGGGAATGTGCTGACAAGCTTGCTTCGATCTGCGAAGGCGGAGGGTGTTCTGGCGCATCTTGATCTTTTACGTGATATCCATCTTCTTAGTGGGACTCTGCGTCTCTTCAGAAGACGAACGTCTCTTGGATGCGATTGACCGTGGCGATTCCGGAGCAGGCGCGAGTCCATTCGTGATCGCCATCGTGAATGGAGGCATCTCGGTCCTGCCGAGCATCCTCAACGCAGTGATCCTGTCTTCGGCATGGTCAGCTGGTAAGCGCCGGAAAAGCAACTCGCCGGATTCATGTTCAAGGCAGAAAGAGACTAATGCTGGCCAAGGCAACGCGTTCTTCTACGCATCCACGCGAATCCTCTACTCGTCTGCATTGGACGGACGAGCACCGAAAATCTTCAAGTTCACGAAATTTGGCGTGCCCTACGCCTGTGTTGCTGCCACGAGCGCTCTGTCCCTTTTGGCGTACCTCAACGTTTCGAATGCCAGCTCCGAGGTATTTTTTTGGTTCAGCAATATCAGTGCGGTATCAACGTTGCTGGTCTGGGGCAGTATCTGCAGTAAGTCGAACTCGCTTCGCCCCCCGATGAACCACCATTGAGAGTCGAACAGTCACCTACCTCCGCTTCTATTACGGCCTCCGACACAACGGCATCCGACGCACTGATCTGCCATGGAAGGCACCATTCCAGCCCTTTCTCGCCTACTTCGGTCTCTGCTTCTGTATAGTGGTAGCCTTCTTCAACGGCTTCGACTGCTTCTTCCCGGGTAACTTCAGCGCAAAGACATTCGTCCCTCCATACATCGACATCCCGATATTCGCATGCCTTTACCTGGGGTACAAGCTCATCATGAAGACGGAGTTTGTCCAGGCTAAGGACATGGACCTGTGGAGTGGGAAGGCGGAGATTGATGCGTTGGAGCCTTTCTGGCCGGAGAGGATTCCGAGGAATTGGCTGGAGAGAGTTTGGTTCTGGATTGCTTGAAGCATGAAAATGCCGCGGGTCGGGTTGTTGCTGTTGGAGAATCCGTTGCTCGTCCACGGGTCGCGGTCGTCGTTCAGGCACTTGCGCAGCGTCTCGAGGTTTGTGATAGATACTCTTTGAAAGCACAAGTCACTGCGACTGTAGCTGTACAACCAGGACGAGTCTCGTCTTTTCACCCTCGCCACAAGTTCCTCCACACGCCTATGGTGGAGTGGAACACAGGTGCACTACCTCCTAGCGCGAGCATACGCTTCCAGCGACACGAACACTTCTGACACCTATAGGGATGCGGGAGGGCGTCCGTTGGTCGGACCAGCATCACTATTCGCCTCCCGGTCACTCCACACGGCCGACTTTTGGACAGTTGTAGCACGACTGGCGTGCCGGGTCAAGAAGCCGCCGTCGGTCACCTTCCGCGAGTCAGCAGTCGCTGGCCAAGTGTTCGCTTCGGTTCATGCATACCCGGCGCTCTACAGCCTGCAGCTTGCAGCCCCCCACTCGAGCGCCTGGAATCAGCCGGTCGTCCAAAACCCCCAAAGCTAGATAGATGGGCCTCAGACTTCGCGATGGGCAGTGTAAAGCCGTTGATCTGCAATTGGATGCGTGGAGATGGCGCGAGCCCGGTGGAGACACTGACGTCGGGCGGCGCTCGCCTCCATTCTCGGTCCTTCTTCGAGCGCCAGCCAGGGCGAGACGCTGTTCAACCGAACGAGGGGGTTTTTTTTTTTTGCTCGGCTGCTCTCAACCAGATGGCGGAGATGGTGGGGGGGTGGCACACGGCAGACGCCACTCCGTACATACATTCATTGTGGGCCGCTCGAGCGCTCGCCTTCCAGAAGGGTGGCACGACAGTCGGAGGTAGTGGGGGGAGGGGGGTGGGGAGGTAAGGCGGACGTCGTGGCACGCAAGGGAGTGCCACGGCCAAGGCGTGGCCGCGGGGCGCGGGCGGTGATTGGGTGGTGTGGTGGGCTGGGCGGGCGGTGACGGGGGAAGTGGGCGCTCTCGGCGCTCTAGAAGGCGGATGGAAGCAGGCGGAGGCGACCTCGAGATCGATCGACGGCTCGGCTGGCAAAAGCCCGAGCGCCGCTGTGCTGAAAGAAAGGAAGGCTTCCGCACGCCAACAACAACACTACCGACTCGTTGGCCCCCAAAGCCACCCGCAAACACCCTCAGACCCTTCTTTCGCGCGCCGCTATAACACCCGCCGCCGCCCTCTGAGCGCCATTCGGCTACTTGTCGCATTGAATCAAAGCCACTTCATCACTACTGTCTCGCCTGCGACCCTGATCCTGCGCCACTGACTCTCGAGTCCCCTCCTTCGACTTGCCCAACCCCGTTGGCCCACCCTTCTTACCATTCCTACCATTCGACTTTCACCTCTGCGTTTCTGACATGCGCCTGAACCCACGTTTCCAGTCGAACCAACGCGACTCTACCAACATCACGTCCATCATCTCGACCACGACCACCTCATCATAGTCGACTCCTCCACCATGTTTGACAGCAACTTCACCTTCGCCGCGCCTCCGCGCTCCCCGTCGCTCGACTCCAACAACACGACCAACACGCGCGAAACCTCCCGCTCCGTCTCACCTTGTTCCCCCATCAACACCTTTCCCCGGGTCAAACCCACCCTCAACGACCTCGCCGCCCAGTTCGCCGACTCGCGTATCCGCCAGGACTCTCGCATTCACCACGACGCATGCGCCTCCTACGCCAACACCGATTCCGACGACGGCTGGGCCATCCCCCCCGCGCCCGCACAAGACGACGCCGACATGACCCCCATCTCAAGAGCGCGCACAGTGCCGGCACGTCCGCAGTCGCCTTCCCGCCGCGTCCAGCGGCAGACCAACACCCGCCTGATGTGCACCACTTCACACGCGCACGACATTGCCGCGCTCGTGTCGCGCATGGTCGAGTCGCGCGAGCAGTGCACGCTCTCGCCGCCGGAGAACATGCTCTCGGTGCCCTCGACGGAGCCGGACGAAGACGAGGGCTACACCAGCTCGTGTTCGCAGTCGAGAGTGGCGCCGGCCGCGAGACCGCGCCCTGAGCACAGACGGAGCGGTGACATTTTGGGCTCGGGGGCGTGCGTGAACAAGAGCACGAGGTTCCGGCGGAACAGGAGTCGGGCGAGGGCCAAGGTTGGCGAAAAGTGATACCCAGTCGTTCTGCGACGGCCGTTGTCGTGGGGGTTTTAGCGAGGCGCTGGCTGGTGTTTTTTGATGGGTGGGAGCAGCGGTTTGGCTGTTCCATATTCGGCCACTCGCAAGCGGTGCGCCTTCTGGGAGAGGGTGTTGCATCTCGCAGTATCCCACCGGTGATGAAGTGGAAGCTCTATATAAAACTCTAGGTCGCATGAAAAAAACACGTTACGATCCTCATCCCTCTACGCCTTTCCCCCCGGATAGACGCTATTGATCATCCCAGAGCAATCTCCAACAGCGCGCGTCGCGTTTATTGTGCAATGGTCCAGTGTGAAGAACAAAGTGAGGTTGGCTTAAAAGTTGCCCACACACAATCGCAAGGCAGCAGCTGCCTCGATCGCAGCATCCCAAGCACAACATGCCGCTTGCGTCTGAGCCCTACAGCTATAATCGACCTCGCCCCATCCATCAGTCATTTTTCCTGGACCATCCCCCTTCTTTCTCGAATACATCCCCCACCGCTGCACACACATGCAGCAGCCGCCGATCCGTATACCGTGGTCCAACGGCCGTCAGCCCAATCGGCATGCCGTGCTCTCCAGCGAACCCAGGTACATTCAGCGCTGGGACATGAAGAGCAGTCCAAGGCGAGCAGAAGGACTGGGACGGCGATTTCGTTAGAACTGACCGGACCACAAGAGGTTACGATGAGGAGCCTACCATGTTTCCCGTCGCCTCAAGTCCAAGCGGCGCCTCGTCAACGACACTAGGTGTGAGCACGAGATCGAACCGCCGAGAAATATCGTCCCAAGCGGGTCGCAGACGGGCGCACTTATCGTACGCTTCCAGCAGCGCCTGGCGGGAAACATTACCGCTGTTCTCGACGTGGCCGACGATTTGCTCGTGCAACAGGCCCTTGTTCGTGGCATACTGCCCTAGGAAAGAGGACCGCCCTTCGCCTGCAAGAATCGCGGCGTGCCATTCATTGAGCTTACCAAACTCCTCCGGCAAACCAATTTCCGACACTTTGGCGCCCTGATGTTCGAGGATGGAGCGAGCCTTCTGCATCGCGGCTTGGGTGCCGGGTCCGGCGAGGTGCCAGTTGTGGGTCTTGCAGAGGGCGATGTTAGCTCCTTTGAGATTGAAGACCTCTTGTGGAGGGAGCGTGTCGTCCGCGAGGCGAAACGCGTCGGCGAGGGCCTCTAAGTCGGCGATAGAGCGGGCGAAGAAACCGTTCGTGTCGAGAGTTGTGCTCCATTGTGCGAGGCCTTCGCGAGATACAGTACCCCAGGTTGGCCTTTTGAGTGTCAGTGAACATGTTATGGTGAGCCAAGGGGCTTCAGGCTCACTTAAAGCCATAGCAGCCGTTAAAGGACGCTGGCCGGATCTACACCGCAACGTCAGAACGGTCAACTTTCGATCAGCGAGGACTCGATACTGACGATGCTGCCTCCCGTCTGAGTTCCAAGCGCCAGCGGCACCTGGAAATCCCCCACAGCAGCTCCCGACCCGGACGAGCTTCCTCCCGGCGTCCGCTTCGAATCATGAGCGTTCGACGTCAGATTCTGATGCCAATTACCCTGCTTACTCGTCGCAAATTCCGTCGTCGATCTACAGTATACCCAAATCAGCATCCCATCAAACCCAGAGTCAATCGTCTCCTCGCCCCCAAGCCACTCACGTCTTCCCAAAAACCACTGCCCCCGCGGCCCTTAAAACCATCACCGCATTCGCATCCACCCCTCCACCCCCCTCCACCTCCCTATCCACCTCGAACATCTTCGAATTATACTGCGTCGGCATATCCTTCGTCAGCATCACATCCTTAATCGCCACCGGCAGCCCGTGCAGCGGGCCACGCTCCTCGACCGTCAGGGCGTCGAGCTCCTTTGCGCGCGCGAGGATCAGGCTCGGGTTGAGGTAGACCCAGGCTTTGACGTCGGGGTCGCGGGTTTGGATGCGAGAGAGTAGGGACTTGGCGTAGGCGGTGGCGGTCAGGGCGCCGGAGCGGATGTGGACGAGGGCGTCGGTGGCGGAGAGGCGCCAGGGGTCCAAGAGGGGGTCGGACATTTCCTTGGAATGAGGGCGGGAGTTTGGAGGAGTTGTTGTTGACTATGACGTTGTTGGGGATGACTCGTGGAGATTCTTGGCCGAGTTGATGTTTTGCAGATGGGTTGGCGACGTGTTGTTTTATGCCTTCGAGTGCTTGTTGGATTCCCGTGGGAGTGACACGTCGATTCTTTTTTGCTGCCCTGGCGATTTTACAGACGATCTGGCCGGATCGGCTTCGCGGGGTGGGCGAACTAGCTCACTGGGGATCACTACCGAGCTATCTCGCTATGTTCTACGAGGTACCTCGAGCCTGTCTGGCTTTCGGATGTGTCCTACCTAGCTTGGCGCAAAGGCCTACCTACAGTACGGCACCGGCCAACTGTGACAGATGCTTAGGTGGCCATCGAACCTAAGAACGCAAAAACAGAGACCAGTCTAACTACCTGTAGTGTGCAAAAAGATTAGCACTACCTCTTACTGTGGTTGACTGACTCTCCGTGACACAGTAAGCAAGCGAAACGGCGAGATGCCTTGCGTGCAATCATAACGATCCGACGGGCACCATGAAATGCGAACATCGCGGTGTAAAGATATGTCACCTTCCAACCACGCCCAGTAAGTATTCGCTCCAATGCCAATTCCCTTTCTAGAAAAACCGAACCCGAAACCAACCCCCAACCCGAGATGCATGCCAGATGACCCCGAGCAACTCAACAGAATGAACCAATAGTCTGTGGACAATGGTACCACTCGAATGCAACGTAAGAACACTAGAAGAGAGTCAGAGAGATGCGTGGGGCGAGCCAGGTGATCAAGGAGTCCCTTCACCTAAAGCTCATAGCAATTCGCGATCAACTGGTTGGTCTCCCTCGCTCGATCCCTATCCTCCCCTCAGGCTCGAATCATATCCTCGTCCGCGTGAATCCCTCTGTCGGACAATGCGTCGACCAAATGATCCCGCCAGTCACAAGAAATCTTGCCATCAAAGTCCACGAACGCAAGTGAAATCATCGTCTTCGTTGGCATCCAGAACGGTGGGTAGGAGGCGGCACTTTCCCAATCGATCACTGCTTGCACCTCTCCCTCTTCTGTCAAGATGATGTTGCCGGGCGAGAGGTCCACATGCGCGAATCTATGTTCGACAGACCCCGTGTCGCTTTTGGCCAGTCGGGGTTTTCATGATGGCCACTCCTTGTCGTGTGGAAGCCAATGCTCTTCGTTGACTCCCCTTCCGTTTGCGGACTGAAGTGCCCAAGATTTCTGGCCTGCTAGCTGGAGACAGTAATCGGCGACGGTTTTTGCGACGATCTCACGAGCGTCATCGTTGAGCGAGAACCAAACATAACCCAACGGCGAGCCGGGAACTCTCTTAGTGATCAGATAACTCCGGTCATTTTCGACCCAGCTGCAAAGAATTTCGGGAAGTGGGATAGTCGTGTTCCAACCTCAGACATGCTGAATTGTGTCACTCTCAAGTTGCATCTCTTCTCGCCATCCTTTGACCTTGATCACAGCCTCTCCGAATCGCCAAACAAGCGAGCCCGTCCCCGCCTGGTGAAGTTGTGCCTCTTGACCCTCACGAATCTTTGACTGATCCCATTGGTACAGGAACGTCTGGTCCGGATCTTCCAGAATGTACGTCGTTTCATCTCTACGCAGCACCCTAGCTCCAATCTTCACGTTTCTCTTGTCTTCGTCGTGCCGGATCGATTGTGCGATGGGGGGATCCATCTCACTGTTCATTATGAGTAAAGACACTTGCTTAGAAAGGGATCCGGCAAACTCACACAAGCATGTTTGTCGCCGGGTTGAATGGCGTTGGTCAGGAGGACGAATGTGCGTAAGAAGACGCGTCGTGATGAATCCCAGCCAGTTGAGAATAGGGCAAAGATCGAAGGACGGCTCAAACGTTAGTTCCGTTCATAGCTTTACAAAATCCACCAGTCAAGGAAACGAGCACCGTGAGGTAGTCGCGGTCGAATCGGATCTTATACCCCTTGCTGCTGGTTCCCTTCCGTCTCGCGAGACATCTTGGCGTCAGCAAATCGCGGTGGCTTGGATGCAGTGTTCGACGGGAAGCCACATGCATCTGAATGAGGTGTCCCGTGACCGCCTCGAGAGCGCACAGCATCAATTCGGTGTCAGATGCTGCAGCTCGCATCTTGAAGTGTCATTATTGCCATCTGACCTCACGCCGCCTCCTCCAGATGGCCGAAGCCGCTCATCTCACGCGCAACGTGGGCATACTTCATAGCGGCTCGGGCTTCTTCTGAATTGGTCGTATGACCTGCTTTCACAAGGGAAAACAGAAAGAAAGAGACATCCGCTCGTGCAATGCTGCTCGGCATGTGGCTCAAGCATGCACGCTTCCGCACGTGCCATCCATCAACCACAAACCGAGCTGGCTTGCGCAGCCTTGGTTTCGACACATCTCCACGCTACCTCTTAGAAAGCAACAAGAGGGCACACAAGCGGAAACGATGGACACCGCCAGCAACAACAGAACAGGGATCCAGAGCCTGGAGGACTATGAGGCGATCTACCCGCCACGGCCGCGGATGGTTCCGGTCTCAGCGCGCCGTCAACAAAGCTCTGGCGAGGCTGCCACAAAGTTTAAAGGCCTGTGCGATAGACATGGCGTGAAGCCAGTGTTCTCTTTCGAAGAGACTGAGCCCCAGTCGTTTCTTGCAAAGGTTCAGATTGGATCTGAAAGCTTCCAACTTCCTGAGCCTCGGCCAGGCAAAAGAGAGGCCAAGGAGGAGCTGTGCAAGCTAGCGATTCCTCACATCCCTGCAATCGAGAAGATGGAAGGTAACAAGAAAAGTCGGGCCTCAAAACGAAAACCATCGGAACCTGACCGCTTTGATGCAGGCCGAGCACCCTTTCCGACTTCAAAAGTAGACCAAAGTGAGAATTGGATAGGCATTCTCAACGGTAAGTGCAGTTGTTTTGACGCGATATTACCTAGAGTCTCGAAGGCGCTCGATCCGTCAGTCGTGTCTGATACTAAGCCCGCATCTAATCATTTGACCCTGCAGACTACTCTCAGGTCCAGAAAAAGCCCCGCCCTGACTTCCAAGAGACACGCACAGAAACCGAGCCTTTTTATTTTGGATGTAGCGTCACTCTTGCGGATATTCCAGATGTTCCGGTGCAATTCGGATCACAGCTCGGTCCATTCGCCAACAAAAAGTCTGCTCGCGCAGCAGCTGCTCGAGAAGCTGTTCTATGGCTCCGCAAGACGGACAAACTTGTAGATGCATCACCGAAACGCCAACGAGGAGCTTCGCACGGGTGTCTCAACCCGGACTACACGAGCCTCACGCAGGAAGCCAACGACATGAGTCTCGACGCGACATCTCAAACTTCCACCGCACAAAAAGTAGCGGACTTTAGCAATGCTCTTGGCTTCTGCCAGCCGCGGTGGCAACGCGAACCCTCTCTTGCGTCCTCCGGCAATCCAATCCCAGCTAACGCATCTTACTACGACATGGCTGCCTTCTATCAAGACCGCGACGCAGCTAGGGAGCCCCAGCTAGCAGGGCCTCTAGGCAAAGTTGAGCGCGTTTACGGGATGAAGAACGCGAAGAAGGCGTGCGCGGAGAGAGTGCTGCTGGTGCTCGAGGAGATCATGAAGGGAAGAACGTAGAGGATAGAGAGCCTGCGATGCGTCAATCAAGATCCGTCGCGGCGTTCGAGCCACGAGTGACGATGAAACGAGGCGATGAATGGGACCCAGCACGAGGTCCCAGCCGTACAGATAGCTTTAAATAGAGGCTTGCGAACGATTGATTCCTTGCAGGCAGCCGACTTGATGTTTACCTTCAGCGTTGTTCACATGGCTTCCGTGAGTCGGAATATCCACGAAGCACGCTGTCAAATGCAAGCCTTTATGTTTCCAGGCAGGTGCAAAGCTCAAGCAAACCGTCAGCACGCTCGGCACGCTCGCAGAATGATGTTCGTGATCAGACACGACCAACGACCTGCCTCGAGCCTGCAGATCAGTCGGCGGGTGTAAATGCTTGGCATTCGCGGCTGCTCCCGTCTTACCGTCCCGCCCCGGACTGCTCGCGACTGTGAATCCATCCACAGCGCCCAAGAACAGCTTCTTTCCTTCACCTCTTCACCTTCGACCACGACCCTCATTCACCGACGCATCCTCTCCCCACCCCGATCTCACCCCCAAAACCCTCACTGCATCTGGTCGATTAAGCGAACAACTGCTCTCAAAAAGAGTGCCTGCGAACGCTCAAAGGGCGCCATCCGCGCCGCGCCTTTGCGACCAAGATTCCTTTCAGCACCACGCCATTCCTCACTCCGTCATTACTTCGCCCCAGGTGAACCCCGAACCTCCGCGAAGAATCGACTCCGAGCGCACCGTTGCGCAATTCACAAACCATGGCTGCTTACGCCAACGATGAGATGGACTTGGGCGCAGGCATGGACGCCACCGACGGCGACTACGACACGGGCGCAATCACGGCGGAAGATAGCTGGACCGTGATTCAGTCTTTCTTTGACGCGAAAGGTCTCGTCTCACAACAGCTCGACTCGTTCGACGAGTTTGCCGGCACTACCATTCAGGAGATCGTGAAGGATCACGGCCACGTCGCAGTGGACCACAATCTTCCCCCGGAGGAAGACGACTCTGGGAGTACCATAGTCAAGAAGAGGTTCGAAATACACTTTGGAGGGTTGACGATCAGTCAAGCGGCCATGACGGAGGGAGACGGTTCCACAAAAGCTCTGCATCCCCACGAGGCGAGGCTACGAAACCTGACCTACTCGAGCCCCATGTATCTGGGGATGACGAAGAGGATCTTGCTCGCAAAGGAGAGGCCGCTTGGTGCAGTGCTTGTCGACGGGAGATGGGCCGCACCCGACGACTGGGACGGGCACAGCACGGACCTGACCTGGGAGGAAGAAGTGAACAGCGCTGACCCCGAAGCGGGGAAGGAGGTTCGGGTGTTCATTGGGAAGCTCCCCGTCATGCTCAAATCCAAGATCTGTACCCTCCGCAACCGGAGCGAGGCCGAACTTTACGCCTTCCAGGAATGTCCCTTTGACCAGGGAGGTTACTTTGTGATCAACGGCAGCGAGAAAGTTCTCATTGCGCAAGAGAGAAGCGCGGCGAACATTGTGCAGGTGTTCAAGAAAAAGGGCTCACCCACACCCTTCGTCGCTGAGGTCAGAAGTGCCGTGGAGAAGGGCAACAGGCTGATCAGCCAGACGTCAGTCAAACTCTTCGCCAGCGACCCCAGGCCAGTCAAAGTCGCTTTGCGCTACATCAAGCAGGACATTCCACTGGTGGTGCTGTTTCGCGCGCTCGGTATCGTCGCCGACCACGACATCCTAAAGCACATTTGCAGCAGAGACGATGCGGTGATGATGGAGATGCTAAAGCCCTGCATCGAAGAAGGGTTCGAGATTCAAAGTCAGCACGCCGCGTTGGACTGGATCGGCAGACGCGGACAGGTCATGGGCACCCAAGAGAAGCGTATAAAGTACGCGAGGGACGTTTTGACAAAGGAGTTCCTGCCGCACGTCTCGCAAGGGACGGGAGCCGAGACGCAAAAGGCCTACTTCCTTGGCTACATGGTCAATAGGTTGATGCAATGCGCCATCGGCCGGACAGAGGAAGACGACCGAGACCACTTCGGCAAGAAGCGTCTCGATTTGGCTGGGCCGCTCATGGCATCCATCTTCCGCACCAAGTTCCAGCAACTGGTCAAGGACATGCGTGGCTACCTGCACAGATGTGTGGAGAACAACAAGGAGTTCAATCTGACGCTTGCCGTAAAGAACAACATCATGACGGCAGGCTTGCGATACTCTCTCGCCACCGGAAACTGGGGCGATCAGAAGAAAGCAGCGTCCGTCAAAGCTGGAGTGAGCCAAGTGCTGAACCGATACACATACGCGTCGACCTTATCGCACTTGCGGCGGACAAACACGCCAATTGGGCGTGACGGGAAAATTGCGAAGCCGAGACAGTTGCACAACACTCACTGGGGGCTCGTCTGCCCTGCAGAGACACCAGAAGGTCAGGCGTGTGGGCTGGTCAAGAACTTGGCTCTCATGTGTTTCGTCTCCGTTGGAGCGCCCGGTGATACGCTTGCACGGTTCATGAAAGATAGGGGGATGGACTACCTGGAAGCGTGGGAGCCCATGATTGAACCCGACGTCACAAAAATGTTTTTGAACGGCACGTGGATCGGTGTCCATCGAGACCCGTCCAATCTGCTGCCGACTCTCCGCAATTTGCGAAAGAATTCGGATTCCAAACTCTACGAAATCAGCGTCATTCGGGACGTGCGCGAAAAGGAGATCAGGGTTTGTACGGATGCTGGACGCATCTGCCGACCTCTTTTCGTAGTCGACAACGATCCCATGTCCCCCAACCGTGGCAATCTCGTCCTGCAACAGGACGACATCACCAAGCTCAAGGAGGACCGCGAGCTGATGGATTCTCCCGAGGGTCGCGCCTTGAGCGAGGAGGAGAGGGAAGAGAGGACTTTCGGCTGGAAGGGACTCATCGATAGTGGCGCCGTTGAGTATCTCGACGCTGAAGAAGAGGAGACGGCCATGATCATCATGACTCCGGAAGAATTGGATGAGCACAAGGCCCAGAGGCAAGGGTTGCTTCTACCGGATTTCAAAGACGACCCACACCGCAGAATCAAGGCGAAGCCGAACAGATTCGTGAGGACTTGGACTCACTGCGAGATCCACCCAGCCATGATCTTGGGCATTTGCGCCAGCATCATCCCTTTCCCCGACCACAACCAGTCGCCGCGTAACACTTACCAATCAGCCATGGGCAAACAAGCCATGGGTGTCACGCTCACCAATTACAACATTCGCTTCGACACCATGGCCAATGTGCTTTACTACCCGCAGAAGCCACTGGCCACAACGAGGAGCATGGAATACCTCAAATTCCGTGATCTACCGGCTGGACAAAACGCGATTGTGGCCATCGCTTGTTACTCCGGATACAACCAGGAAGACTCCGTCATCATGAACCAGTCCGCCATCGATCGCGGGCTTTTCCGGTCGCTCTTCTATCGCTCGTACGTGGATCAAGAGAAGAAGATCGGCACGCATCAAGTGGAGTGCTTCGAGAAGCCAATCAGGAGCGACACTTTGAGGATGAAGCACGGCACATATGAGAAGCTCGACGACGATGGAATCATCATCCCCGGCGAGCGCGTCACAGGGGAGGATATCATTCTTGGCAAGACCGCGCCAATTGCCCCCGACGCCGAAGAGCTTGGGCAGAGGACGAAGCTGCACGTCAAGCGTGACGTCTCCACGCCCTTGAGAAGTACCGAGAGTGGACGCGTGGATTCAGTGCTCTTGACCACTAACGTCGAAGGCCAAAAGTTCGTTAAAGTGAGGACGAGAACAACCAAGGTTCCGCAGATCGGCGATAAGTTCGCCTCCCGCCATGGGCAAAAGGGTACCATCGGTATTACGTACGGCCAGGAAGACATGCCGTTCAGCGCCGACGGCCTGACCCCCGACATCATCATCAATCCCCACGCCATTCCCTCCCGCATGACCATTGCTCACTTGATCGAGTGCTTGCTTTCCAAAGTCGCCGCGCTCACCGGTCAGGAAGGCGACGCCACCCCCTTCACCGACGTCACGATTTCCAACATCTCCGAGATCCTTGAAAACTACGGGTTCCAGAAGCGCGGCTTCGAGGTCATGTATAACGGCCACACCGGCAAGAAACTTGCCGCGCAAGTCTACCTCGGTCCCACTTACTACCAACGTCTGCGCCACATGGTCGACGACAAAATCCACGCCCGCGCGCGCGGCCCCCTGCAAATCCTCACCCGCCAGCCTGTGGAAGGTCGCGCTCGTGACGGCGGGCTGCGTTTTGGAGAGATGGAGCGTGACTGCATGATCTCACACGGCGCGTCGGCGTTCCTCAAGGAGCGCCTCCTCGACGTCTCGGATGCGTTCCGAGTGCACGTGTGCGAAATCTGCGGCCTCATGACGCCGGTCGCGCGTTTGACGCAGGGCAGCTTCGAGTGCCGCCCGTGCAAGAACAAGACACGCGTGGCGCAGGTGGTGATTCCGTACGCGGCCAAGTTGCTGTTTCAGGAGCTCGCGGCGATGAACGTGGCCACGAGGATGTTTACGGATCGGAGTGGGGTCTCCATTCGGTGATAAGATGGGTGCGACATGAAAGGGGGTTCACAAGAGGGGGAGGACTCGGTTGGTGTTTTGAGAAGCTGGGAAGAGAGGGTCGTAGGTTTTGACTGTGGATGTCTGCGTCAAAGGCGAGGTATGGGATAGCAACGGCGTTTGGGCGCACCACAACGAGCACACGCTCGAGGGAATCTTCGAGGCAGAAGGCTGTAATTCTAGTTCGAGGCTGCTCCAGTAGACTGTGCCAATATGAAATTCTACATGATTCTTGTTTCTCCGCGCCTTCACCACTATTGTATACGGCCTGGCGCTTGCGATATCTCTCTCCTACATGTAGTCGTAACGGTAACCAGGTTCTTGGAGCTGTTTGCCGCGCGCATGCACGTAAACGGTGCCGGCAGCATCGACGGCCGCTGGTGTCCGCTCGCTCGCGTCCAATGATGCGTCTCAGGGCAACGACTCCACGGCCCACCTCATTGAACGAGCGAGATACGCTGGGAAAAGGTACTACATAAAGAGCTGCAGTCTTCGATCTCACGAAGCAATTGAGTTTGCACTCCCGCTAGCGCACATCTTTCGTGATCCAATGAGAGACGCTTGATCAGGCAGGCCCAAACGCGAACTTGTACAACCCGTTGAAGCTGATCCTCCGCGCACCACAGAACCTCAGACCCTACCTCGCTCCCTCGCCGTTTCGACATGGCCGACCTCATCACGCGCCCGCTGACCAGACGTGCCGTTCATCTGCGCCTCGTCCCCCGCCCCTCCAACTTAGGCGAGTCGCGCGAGATCATGCGTCTCATCTCCCAGTTCGGCGAGCTGGACTACTTCAAGAGCTTGAAGTATGAGTACTTCCCGGCCCCCTGGAGTGCGCTGGCCATCTTCAAAACCGACGAAGCAGCACGCACGTGCCTCAAGAAAAGCCCGATCCGATTCCGCATGGGCAAAGCGCCCACGAAAGAGCAAAAAGCGAAAGATGAGGAGGAACAGCAAAGGGCAGAAGCCGAGCAAAGAGGCGCAGCAGCAGAGACCGAACAATCCGAGCAACCTGTCCCGCGCGGCCCTCTCAGCACACCCTTCGGCATCCCCTCCCCCTCGCCCTCAGCAGCCCAAACACGCTCCCTCTCCACCCACGCGTCCGCCTTCCCATCCCCTCCGCAGCCGACAAACGCACCCCCGTCCGACCCAACCCCCAATAACGACCCCACCGACAGCCCTCGCCTCTTCCAGCTCCTCGCGCAGCCCTCCAAGCGCGCCTTTCGCGACGTCATACAGACCGGCCAGTACCACGGCCACTTCAAACTCGACAGCAAACAGTCGGGCCAGGGGGACTTGGCGAAACGGGTGCCGCACGCGGGGCTGAGCTGCGTGGACTGGCGGGCGATAGAGAGGCCGTGGAGGATTGTGACGAAGGAGAGGGACGCGGAGGAGCCCAGGCGCGGATGGGGAACCCTGGGAGAGCTGTGGGAGTCGGGGCGGGAGGAGAGGGAGAAGAAGGAGGAGTGGGGAAGGTTCAAGGCTGCGAAGTTCAGGGAGAGGAGCGCGTCGAGGGCGGGCGGGGATGAGGAGTGGTTGGCGGGGCTGGGGCGGTGAGGTAAGAGCTTCTCTGGAGGTTGAGTGGTTGGACATTGGATCTAGGAGCATGCTCTACAAACGATTGGAAGAAACATCTTGGGGCTGGATTGCTCGGCACGATAGGGCAGATGACGGCATGGATGACTGCAGTCGAACAAGTCTGGCGGAGTTGCGCAGCGGGAGGAGGCCTGACAGTGTGGTTGCGCCAATGCTACATCCCCGATTTCGAAGACACGGTGCCGCGGGTGATCAGAGACTGAGGGTTCAAGAACGGCCGAGACAAAAGAGAGAGAATGAGGCCAGCTCAGAAAATATGCTTTGCACGAGCTACAAACATCAATGCGCCTCGACAGCTTTCGCTTCATGCTGCACGATTCCGACACCTGGCTCATCGACTGAGTTCGCCGACACCTCGCTCTTCAACACCCCCGCCTCAGTCTGCTCGGCACGAATCTTCTTCAGAAGTTCCGGGTACCACCTCTCGCCCACATCTGGATGGCTCTTGACCCGATTCGCCAGCGTCGCCTCGCCCAAGTGCTTCCACCTCCCCTTGACAAACGTGAACTCGACCCCTTCGCCACCCTTCAACGACTCATCCTTCAGCGCCCTCACCCACGCCGGCACCTCCACGGCCTCAAACGTCGCATCATACGACACGCCCTGGAAAAACGGCACGCTGAACCGCGCCCCCCCGCCCGCCTGCGGCGAGAGCACCCGATGCGTCGTCGCAGCGCACACGCCACCCGTCAGCGCCTCAAGCCCTTGCCCGATCGCCACGACGAGCGAACCACGCACCGGCGGGCAGTCCACCCAGTCGCCCGCGCGGTTCTGCGCCTGCAGACCACGATGTTCAGTCGCCTGCAGCAAGTACGAAGTCAACATGGAGTCCTTGTGCGGTCCGACGCCCTGACCTGCGCCAGGGCCGGCGTCGGGGTATTTGACGATCTTCAGCTTGTGTTGCTGGTCGGCGTCGAAGAAGCGGTCGAAGGCGTTGGAAGGGAGGGCGAGAGATTCGGCGATAAGCGAGGTGAAGGTCGTGCTGAGGTCCGCCATCCTCTGCACATAGACTTCATAGGTGGACTGGAAATTTGGGAGGTGGGTACTCGTGGGCCACTGGTTGGGGGCCAGGAGGTTGTGGTAGAGGGGTGCCGTAGGGCCAGGGAGCGGGTGAGGCGTGCTGACGTCGTATTGCTCGCGCCAGTCGGGGGCGAAGGCGGTGGTTTCGTTGCCCAGCTAGAGGTGTACAGGTCAGTGGGAGTGGAGGGGTTCAGGCAGGCGAAATGCACACCTGCGAGTAACCTAGGAAGCTGGGCTGGTTCTTCATCTCAATCCGCAGCTTCTCCTCCTCGGGCAGGTCGAAAAACCTGATGCCCTCCTCGCACACACGGTCGAAGAGTTCCTGCTTGATCCCCGTGTTGGTGATGTACGCGAACCCGACGTTGAGCAAAGCGCTTCGCAGCTTCTCGAGGAAGGCGGGTTTGCTGGCTTCGTGCCGTGACTCGGACAAGTCGAGCATCGGTATCTCGGTGAAAGCCATTGTGAGTTGGAGGAATGGCGTCTTTGGTCACAACAACAATCGTCGAGAAACGAGCGCGGCGATGAGGAAGCGAAGCCTCCTCAGTCGTTCATGGCGTGGTAGCTGCCGAAGCCGCAACGCAACCTTGAGCCCCGCTCCAGCTGCGTCGCTCTCCTCGGGCACCTGGCGTGATCTTGCGCGATGTCAGGCCGCTGTCACGTAGGCGAGCAACAACCCGAGCGCGGCGGACTTGGTGAGGATGACGGCGAGCAGCGTTATCGATAGTAGAACCTCCATGTTCGAGTCTGGGTGCAAGTGGTCGTTCACGTCGGGACGGCTCTCTTCTTTGTTCGTGTCGGGTGAGCGAGCGGTGTAGCTCGTTGCTCAGCTGGTGCCGTCGCGCGTGACTTCATTGTTTGCTGTCAGTTGTGGCGGGGTAAGGGTACGTACAACATGAATGTGCCTGTCTCCGATGCCTGACCATGACTCTTTCAACACTGAGTTGACGAGGTGGAGAAATGCTCGTAGGAGTCGACAAGTGCAAGCGACGATTTAAACCAGGTGGACAAGGCGTGAGAAAAGCTCTCGGCGGGCGTTATGCAGCATGATATGTACATCTTGACATTTATCTATCCGTTGACTTTCTCTCTTACCCGCTTTTCTCGCTGAATACCGAGCTTCCAATGGACAAGAATCGACAAAAAGAAGCAGGCCCGTATTCGGTTTGACTGCGATCGCTCGCTCCTAGAAAGACCGACTCCGAGGCCATTTGCTGAAGACGAAGCCGAGGGGGTAGATGCTTACCCTGCGGTAGTCGAGCAGCACATCACTGGGACATGAACTGCACAGCTAGGACAGCTCTGAGTTCTCATACTTTTCAGTGTTGTTCAGTACACTGTTCAGCATACTGTTCAACAGACTGTTCAACAGACTGTTCAGCAGAGTCTGCGCGCAGCAGATACTCCACCTGCTGCGCGGCGCCCAAAACCTTTTCCTCGTCGAAGCGCTGTCCGGCGATCTGCACGCCCACCGGCAGGCCTTCACAAGCTTCGCCGTGGTATTGTGCCCAATTCCAGGAGTCCGTGTCGTTTCGAGGATAGTAGCCCTCCCCGGACGCGCAGTCGGCTTTCGAGACATTGCCCGCGGGAACCGATAACGCAGTGTAGTCCAAAACGTTGAAGATTTTCGTATAGCCGACCCATCGACAGCTCCTGTGCGGCAGCGCGGTGTGAGCCATCGTCGGGGTGAGCAGGATGTCGACGGGACGCCCGGACCGCGAGCGTATGCTATTGAACTGCTCCAAGTAGGCCTCCTGGACGGCTCGCTTTCTTTTGTTGAGCTGCCAGTACTCGTAGACTGAGATGGGTGGGGCGCGATTGACGAGCGCTTCCACGTAGGGCACGAAAGGCTCGCCGCCTTGTTCTACGGACGTTCGGACATCCTCGCCGCCGTCCGCGGTGAAGTAGGCGTCCTAACTTAATCAGTGCTGTATGAGAGTCCCATAGGATGCAGACTCACCATGATCGAGATGCATTCAGCATTGAGATCGTTGGGCCATTCGACGATCTCATGTCCGGCGCGTTCGAGCTTGTCCACGACAGACCTAAATATGCTCTCCACAGGCGGATGGACCCTCACTACACCGTCATCTACCATCACTCCAACGACCAGTCGTTGGTTGGAGTACTGCGCAAAGATGTCCTCTCGCCACGGCACGGGCGGACACCGTGGGTCCCGCGTCCACGGAGCGGCTTGAATGACAGCTTTCGTTATGGTGACGAGCGAGGAGAGTGATCTGGTCATCGGCCCTATGGAAGAAGGCACATGCTCTTGTCCGTCGGTGGAGACAGGTACGCCTTGGTAAGACATCCGGGTACTCTAGGTTGCAGGCACATCGTCAGAGTCGGTAAGGCCTCCACGAAGCAAAGAAACTCACTGTCGGTTTTAGCCCCCACAACCCATTCATATGCGCAGGCATGCGGATGGATCCACCCAAGTCTGTTCCCCAGCCGATCAAAGAGCCTTGCAAGGCAAGAAGAGCCCCTTCACCGCCGGAGGACCCGCCTGGGGTCAACGTTGGGTCGAAGGGGTGGGTGGTCAGGCCCCAAAGTGGATTTTCGGTCTCGGCCCACTATCGGGAGTCAGCGGATTCCCAGGAGCCGTGTCAAGTAGAGGTACTGGCCATGATGCTCTGCGGGAGGTTCGTCTTAGCGACCACCACCGCGCCCAGTCGAGTGAGAGTCTCGACGACGTGAGCATTGGACTGGGCAGGCGCAAAGGCTCTAGCGACGTAGCCAATAGTGGAGTCAAGGCCCTTGACGTTGAATTGGTCTTTGACCGAGATTGGGACACCATGGAGTGGACCATATAGCTTGCCCTCAGCCTGCAAATACTCGTCCAGTGCTCGGGCTTCGAGCAGAGCATCGTCGAACCGAGTCTCGGTCAAACAATTCGTCTGAAGAATGAATCAGTGCGATCATTTTGATCAGAGCCAATGGCGAGTACGACACCTTTTGTTGCGCAATGCATGCTCTAGATACGATACATCTGTTAGCCCGGGGATCCTGGTCGGAGGCAAAAGCGTACTTATGAATATATGCCCGGACGACGTCCTGCGCCGAGACTTCTCCACTACCCAAAAGTCTTACCAGGCTGTCGATATCGCTCACTTCAGTGATACTTGTGATGACGAGAGCTGTCTCGTTTGCCTCTTCATGTCTCGAGATGGTCTCGTCTCGCCATCTTCGCTTTGCCTCGGCAACCTCTTGCCAAGGTCTCTGCTCCACCGGTGAGTCTGGCGTCTCCTCAGAGGGATACATGTCGGTACGATTGGTCATACTTGGGTCTTTGATCCAACAAGAACTCGCCGGAACGAATGTGTGGTGTTTGGGAATGGCGACAGTGCCGATTGCCCATGCATCCCAGCCATCCAGTTGCCCGCCAATGCCCCTCAGTTGCCCGATCAAGCATGCCCGCCCGCGCACATCGACCTATGACGTTGTTTATTTCCAGTGGTCCCCAACAACCATCAAACCGTTTCGAGCCTGGTGAGGACTCCATCATCGTCAGTATGTCCCAAGAAATCGCCTGCGACCCACGATCATGCGAGGCGAGCCGCTTGAGCATGAAAAAGTTGCTGTGAGTAGATGATGAGATGTCTCGCCCAAATAGGTAGTAAATCTTCACGAACGACGGTAGTCAGCATCCGCCAGGTTAACTCAGTACAGCTCCGGCAGATTCTGTTCAATCATAAAAGCCCAAAATCTTGTTCGCCCGGTCCATCACCTCTCGCTGCCCCTGCGTGAGCCCGGCCTCCCCACTCTCCCACTCCTTCAAACCCATCGCACGCATTCCATCCCCAGCATCCACCTTAGCCACATCCTCAACTCCCGGCCGTCCAATATGCGCACTCTCGCCCACCCCACCGCCAAAATCCGGGCAAGGCGTCCCTTGCAAAAACGCCTCGCGCTGCTTCGCCAAGAACTCCGCGTTAGACACCGTGAGCGGGCACGCGGGAATGTAGAGGACAGACGAGTCTGTCTGCCCGGCATGGATGGAGTCGACGGCGTGGATCGTGTCGCAGTGCCAGCTGACGTAGTCGCCCGGACGCACGCGCGGGACGTGCACCATCGTGTTCGGGAGGTCGAGGTGCGGATGCAGGGTCGCGCGCAGCTCCTGGCCGTGGCCGGGCGTGGCGCCTTGTAGCCATGTGTTGGAGGGTGAAAGGTCGAGGTGCCAGTTGGAAGGGTGCAGGAAATCGTCGGAGAAATTTTCGGTCTCCGGAGTCGGGGGTGGCGTTTTGGGGCTGAAGAAGGGGCGGAGTAGGAAATAGGCGGTGGAGAGGCGGAGGAGCGGGTTCACGAGGAGGGTGCCTTCGAAGGGGCCCGTGGAGCTCATGCCGAGCCAGCCTTGCAGGGCGCGGAACATGCTGCAGGCGCCAATGCCGTTGTAGAGGTCGCTGGTGATGGGGAGGCGGGTGCTGCTCTCCCAAGGGTCGAAGTCTTCCCACTGGCCGCGCCAGACGTCGTCGTACACTTTGCCGCGGCCGTAGCCTTCCTCTTCCCAACGCTCGCAGGAGCCGCCATCGACGTGGGGACCCAAAGCAAATTTGGCATCGCCGGGGAGGCGCATGCGTAGTCGGTCGGCGTAGGCAGTTGGGTGGCTGGTCGAGACCAGAGCACTGGGGTCTTTCGAATGCCAGAACTCGAGTAGGAATCTCTGTGCCTTCAGCAGACTCGGATGAGCGCGAGCCTTGATTTGTGTCGGCGACCAGTAGAGCTCGTAGACCTGCGGGTTCTCCTTGGGGAAGGCCTTGGTCTGAGGGTTTGCACGGATGTACTCGCGAAGCTCCTCCTTCATGTCGAGCGCCTCCTGCTCGGGGATCACATTGCGGATGACGGCCACGCCACGCTTCTTGTGCTCCGAGACGAAGTCCACATTTGGTTTGTCCAGGTCCTTGAAGTCGATCTCCGGGACGATCTGTGAGCCGCGAGCTTTGATCTGAGGAATCTCTTCTCGCAACCTGGCGAGCAGTCGGTTCCAAGAGTCGACCACAGCATCCTCGTGGCCGGCGATGAGACGTCTCTTGACTTCAGCGAACCGCGGCTCAAGAGGCTCAAACTTGATACCGGAGAGCGATGCAAAGGCGTCGGAGATGTCGCCTTCCTTCTTCTGTGTGGATGCAGTAGCTGCCGTACGACGGAGCGACGGTTGTCGCCGCTTAGCAGATGTGCATATGGCTTGGCGGCCTAGGGAAGTGCGGGATCGAAGTAGCTGAGTTGCCATTGGAGCTATTTCTCTCGGAACTGCCTGGTTTTTTTGATGCACAGACAAGAAGAGATTGAGAAGGAGCTCGAGGATGCAGGATGCTCTCAAGACAAGTAGAAGAAACGTCTGGGAAACTTATTGTATATCAACCAGAACACATACGAAATCTTTCATATATGCTCGAATAAATGGAGCATCGTGGCGGCGCTTTCAGCGTCGTAGCGGCGTTGGAAGAGAAGTTCGAGTGCAGCCGGGCAAAAGACAAGCGGAAGAGGTCGTTCGGCGCGGGCGGAAGTCGGCGTCGCCCAGAATGGAATCAGAGGCCGACGGTCACGTGGTTGGTGGGACCTGAGGAGAACGCGGGCCGGCGAACCGGCGAGTTTGGCTGAAGACATCTGTGCCCCTGGCAGCTGTGCCCCTCAACCCCACCTCCGCCTCCCACAACTTCTCCATCTCAAGTCCGTCAGCCTGCGTTCTAGTTTCTTCCGCATGCGACGGTCGACCAGTACGTCAACGGCTCTTGTCGCCATGTGGACGCGACTCCACCTGCAGCACGCGAGCGCCGCTCCGTGTTGCTTTGGTTTTAGCCTGATGAGCGACTTCATATATATCGACACGGGCTCGTAAACGTGTCCACAATGCCATTCTTCGAAGCACATTCTACTCCCCCATCCCTCTTTGCCATAGACTGACACACAATGACCAACACGGAGCTGCCGAAAGATTTCCTCTGGGGCTACGCCACGGCGAGGTTCGTGAGCCGTTTTCCCCAACCCGTCTCGTCCCAGACTAACCCCCAAACCCAGCTACCAAATCGAAGGCGGAGTCCACGACGATGGCCGCGAGGACTCCATCTGGGACGTCTTCTGCCGCAAGCCCGGCAAAATCGCCGACGGCACCAACGGCGACGTGGCCTGCGACTCGTACCACAAGTACAAGGAGGACATCGCCCTGCTCAAGCAGCTCGGCGCCAAAGCCTACCGCTTCAGCATCTCGTGGTCGCGCGTGATCCCCAAAGGTGGTCGCAACGACCCCATTAACCCGAAAGGCATGCAGTATTACGTCGACATCGTGGATGAGCTGCTGGCCAACGGCATCGAGCCCATGATCACGCTGTTCCACTGGGACTTGCCGCAGGCGCTGTACGAGCGCTACGGCGGCTTCCTCAACAAGGACGAGTACGTACAGGACTACGTCAACTACGCACGCGTCTGCTTCGAGGCGCTCGGTGGCAAGGTCAAGAAGTGGATCACGTACAATGAGCCCTGGTGCAGCTCCATCCTGGGGTACAGCATCGGGCAATTCGCCCCGGGACACACGAGCGACCGCTCAAAGAACCCCGTCGGCGACAGCAGCACCGAGCCCTGGCTGGTGGGGCACAGCCTGCTGGTCGCGCACGGTGCGGCCGTCAAGGTGTACCGTGAGGAGTTCAAGCCGACGCAGAAGGGCGTGATCGGCATCACGCTTAATGGCGATTGGACGGAGCCCTGGGACCCCAACGACCCGGCCGACGTCGAGGCCTGCCAGCGCAAGCTCGAGTTCAGCATCGGCTGGTTCCTCGACCCCGTGTACACGGGCGAGTACCCGGCTTCCATGCGCGCGCAGCTAGGCGACCGGCTGCCGACCTTCACGGACAACGAGAAGGCGCTGCTCAAGGGCAGCAACGACTTCTACGGCATGAACCACTACACGGCCGACTACGTGCGCCACCTCGACACGCCCGCCACGCCCGAGGACTTCAGCGGCAACGTCGACATGACCAAGGTCAACAAAGCCGGCGAGGACATCGGCCCAGAGTCGCAGTGCCCCTGGCTCCGGCCCTGCCCCCCGGGTTTCCGCAAGCTCC
Organism: Aeminium ludgeri; assembly: GCA_004216415.1. NCBI lineage: Eukaryota > Fungi > Ascomycota > Dothideomycetes > Mycosphaerellales > Aeminiaceae > Aeminium > Aeminium ludgeri. The sequence continues at coordinate 653,823 of SGQK01000001.1, forward strand.
TGGGGTGGATCTCCAAGCGCACCGGCGGCGCCCTCATCTACGTGACCGAGTGCGGCACCAGCGTCAAGAACGAGAGCGACCGTGGCATGCCCGAGATCTTGAACGACCAGTTCCGTGTCGACTACTTTGACGGATACATCCGCGCGCTGGCGGAGGCCCGGGCGAAGGATGGGGTAAACGTGTGCGGGTTCCTGGCTTGGAGCTTGATGGAGTGAGTTCTTGCCCAGCTCTGGAGCGATCTTTCCGATACGAGAACCCGAAGACTGACCAAGATTCTCCTTGTAGCAACTTCGAATGGGCTGAGGGCTACGTGACGCGCTTCGGCGTGACATACGTCGACTACGAGGGCGGGCAGAAGCGCTACCCCAAGGAGAGCGCGAAGGCCGTGAGCCGCATTTTCAACGAGTTGTGCGTGGCATAGGGAACAGCGCACAGACTGTGAACAGCTCTCTAGAACAGTCGCCCACGGGGAATCGCGATGATGAACGCTGTACGCGCAAAAATTCAATAGCCGCAAAACAATGCGCAAGTGCCTTACTTACTCTCACCACCGCGTCGCGACCCCTGAGGTCGGCAGACCGCATCACGCCATGCCGAACGCCACGACCTGCCTCCCTGCCCAACTGTCGAATGCTGATGAGCATGCTGACGAGCGCGACATGCAAACCCCCAAGGTGGGAACTGCAGTCATCATCCAGATAACCTTTCAATCGTGAAACGCGGCCATCTCAGCCTGAGACTGTGCGGCGTCGCGCATCGATGACTCGCAAGCGCCACCGTCGAGGCTTCCATGAGGCTTTCTCGCTGCTTCCTCTGCACATGCACCTCTGCGCCTGCTTCCCTCTCTCTCTCTCGCGCGCGCGTGATTTGGTCGCGGGGCGCGTTGGCTTTCGATGCAACCGGTGGGTGGCTTGGATGACATGACTGCACATGAGACCAATAAATCATCCGGCTGCCCCGTCCCGTGCGACGTAGACGCGTTCAATACTCGGGCTGCAATCTGCCATGCACCATGTGCCTGGCCGCGAGCCTTGCGTGCACGTCGTTCGTGATACCGTAGTCGTGATAGTATCGCGATGGGGTCGCAAACCTTCGCGGCTGGCCGTGACCGATTGACTGCGTCGTCAGCCTTGTTGCGGCCTGACGGATCTCAAATTTACCCTCCTTGGGCCGCAAGCCAGGGCGTTGTTTGGTAACGAAGCGAGGAAGCATCCATCTGACGGAGATCAGCCGCACAACGTGGTGTGTACAACGTGGCGACAGACGACGACGACGACGGCAACTCTCGCGTCGCTGTCGGCTGACAGCCGTGATGGAACCTTGAGACGCAATCGACTAGCAGAACAGGCACCCATATTAATAATAGAGTGTGCGTGAAAGCACCTCGGCCCAGGCCGGGAGAGTTTGTAGGTTGCCCCAAGCTTCCGAGATCTTCACCGTAGACTTCTGCGACGTCTTCCATGGGGATTCTTTCTTGGGCGGTGGCGGATGAGACGCGTTTCGATATTTGTGCTGTAGACTCCAGGAGGAAGTGGAGATGTTTGTTTCAAGCCTCGGAAATTCCTGACTCGTGGCGTGTGGATGTGTTGCAAGAGGTTTGGGGGTCCTTCTAGCACAGTCTTGGGGGTCAAGAGGGGCACGAGGGGCCACCTCCTGGGAGATGCGTATCAGAACACTAGAGCATTGATCGGTGATGTTGGTGGGCACTTTGCTGTCGCCGGCACGATCTCACCGCCCGTAGGTGAAACAAATAACTCGCCTGATAGGTGTAACAAAGTGCGGAAGTAATGCGTGCCAGACACACAAGATGAACTTCCCGTTGCTGTGTCGGAAAGATTGCACGCCTGTCGCTAGGTAGTCAGTACTCAAGACTGGTTGAGCTCATACTTCTGACGGCTGCATGGCTACACGGTGATGTGATGACGGATAGATGTGTATGTGTACAAGACACTTCGGGGGAAATACAAAGATACAGTAGTATCTGACCGACGCTCACGCGGAAGGGGCGGTGCCGCCTCAGGTAGGCATACTGTAAGGTACCTCGTATAGTCGAACAGCGGCCTGAAACGCATGAGGCTGCCACTCGGTCAACATCCTGCCGAGCTCGCCAACTTTGCGACCTCACCTGCTCTGTTGTCACGAAGAAAACAGGATGATAACGAACAACCAAGGCGGGCCATCGTTTCGGAAATTCACCTTTGTCGCCAGACATGGACACTCGCCAAGCGCGCCATTCATCTCAGCAAGTCCAATAAAACACCTGGGCTCGCTGGGCTTCTTGTCTTGGAGCAATTTTGAGTTGCGAAGCCGGTCGGCCGCGGCCTCTGACGCAGGCTCGCAGGGTGGGCCTTGCGCGATCTCTTTGGCCCGAACTCGCGATCGGAAGAGTCGCTCCGACCGAACCTTTTCTGGTTGTTTGGGGTCAGTCCTAAAAAAAGGGGGGGAGGGGGGGGCGGAAGGGTGCTGGCGATTGCCGTCTGACGATGCTGTTGTTGTTGTTGCTGCGTATTATTCACGGAGTCTGGGCGGGGCGAAGGCTATACTGTGGTGTTTGTGGCGGACGACGCGCTGGATCCAGACCAAGGGCCGGCCGGATTGCTGGGACGCTGCAACGCCCGGGCGCGGGACGCATGTAGGCGATACCGTCGCGTGGGAAGCGTGCGGAAAGCGAGACGACTGCACAACTCCGTCTCCTCTTCTATCCGGACCGCCTCGGAGCGAGGACAGGCTGGCTTTCTCACGCGATAGGCGGGCAAGCTCGGCAGGGAGCGGTAGGGCGCTGCTATCCAGACTGCCACACACGACCCTAGACCAGTTCAGGCCGAGTACGTCGTCTCGAGAAAAGCGCGGTGTGGCTGCCACGCGACGACCAGGGGGCCAGCTTAATCTCCGGGATTGACAGAGTGCCGAAATCATCCCTCCCCTTTCCACGTGCTGCTCGAGCGGCCCCCGAAGCACGCCATGACGCCCTTCGCCCGGACGACGCCCCACAGACGCCGGCCCCGCTTGTCTGCTTCGAGCGCAACGTCCGATTCCTTCTACGCCACAGCACACCACCAACGCTCGTTCCTCCCTCCACCCAGTGCGGTGGGTCTTTTGTGCCCTCAAGGCTGTCCCCTCGCCGCGCGACCCTCGCCCGGGCCGCACGGAGGACGTCTGCACCGGCCAAGAGGACCGCATCTACAGCAATCAGGCTAAAAAAGCGACGGGCCCGCTTGGATGCAGCGAGGCCGTCCCGCTGACACCGGACAGGACGGTGCCGTCATGATCGAGCGATTGAAGAAGACCGCTTGTATTCCGTCCAATCTCGCCAGACGATCCGATCGCCCGACCTTGCTGGCCGGACACTCACGGCAGCGACGTGCGAAAGGGTGAGCGGCCGTGCCGCCCTTGGCCAAGGCATCGGTCGCGTTTGATGTGAAATGCTCTGACGCCATCAGCGGGGGGCGATGATTGATATGAATAGCAGTAGAGATGAGAAAGGGCGCCCGCATGACGTTCACCGCCATCCGCGTCGAAACGCTGTTCTAGCTGGCTTCTGGAAGATCCGCTGCCGACCGTCGGCGCTCGTCTCCGCTCGGAACCCCCGAGGCCCGGCCAGCAGCTGCCATGTCTCGATGCCTGAAGGTCGCCGCGAGGCTGCAAAGGCTAATGAGAAATGGCGGCGATCGGATGCCTTCTCCGGTCGCGTTGTGGCTGCCCCTCAACCCGTGGGTGAAGTGAAGGTTAGGGGAGATGCGCACGCGCCGAAGACAACCTTGTACTGTATGGGCTGACGGCCAACCGCCGCCACACACCCCTCCTCAGGCTCGCAATTCCCGCCGAAGCCCGATCGAAATCCCGGCCGCCGGGCGGCAGGAACTCGCTTGCTTGCAGCCCGCTCGGCGGCGGCCGGCCTGGCGTTTCGGCCTGGTGCATGTACTGACTGTATGTATGTGTCTATGTATGTATGTATGTATGTATGCAAGCTACTGCTGTTGTGCAGGCCCATGTCCAGCAGGGCCGGGAGACAGCCGTCGGAAAAGCAGTGGAAAGGTTAAGCTACAGTAGTAGAGTACACGAGACGAGACGAGCGCCGATCGTGTCGCGGCGGCAGCTCGCCCGCCGGCCTCCGGGCGCGCGCAGCCCCCAGTCCCGCAGCTAGAGAATGCTGCCCGAACGGAGGCAGAGTTGTACCTTTTGCACGTACACATCCATCTCCATACAACGGAGAAGGGGTTGGGGGGGGGGAGGTGGAGGGACGACGGAACGAGGCCCCCGCCCCTTGTTCTTCTACTACTTCTACTTCTAGCTGCCTCGCCGTTCCTCCACCACGCGCGCGCCACCCTGCCCCCGGTCTCAACGCCCGTGTCGTTACTTACCACGTGCCTTTTTCCTGAAACCAACCTACCTGGGACCCGTGCGTCGGCGAGCAAGCGGTTCCTGCGTGGATGCGCTTGGGTGATATGATATAATACCTGTTCCTCCTTGCCTGCCCCCCCCTCCCCCCCCCGGTCCATGCCCGCTTCCAATTTCGACCCTTCTTCCAGTTTGCTTACTCGCCCCGCCCGCCCACGACTTCGATCGCCCGGCCTTTTTTCCCTCTTGACCGCCAGACGTCCATCCGCCGTTCGGACAACCACAACCACACATCCGCCCCTCATCCGCCCCATCTTCCTGGCCAACGCGTGTCCATGACGTGCGTCGTGACGAATCATTGGCAACCGTTCAGTGTCTCCCACGAATGGTCACCAATGATGAATACCGAGTCGCCCAACATGTCGCCCTCCTACGGCCTGGATGGCAAACCGCAGCAGGGTTACATCTCCTCCGAGTCCGAGTCCCGCCACACCGCCAGCGGCTCGGGCAAGAAGAGAGCCTCTCGCGCGGGCACACGTAGCGTCACCACTCTGTCCGCTGCGCAGCTTGAGCGGAAACGAGCCAACGACCGGGAAGCCCAGCGTGCGATCCGTCAACGGACCAAGGATCACATCGACAGCCTGGAGCGCAACATCAGTGATCTTCAGACAGCACAGAACTCGAATGAGAAGGTGCTCGTGGCGACGCAGCAGCGCAATCGGGAGCTCGAAGAGGAAAACGTCTACCTGAAGAGCAAGCTGGGCGGCGACATCGGCTACCACGTCAACCTCGCGCCTAATGACAGTATGTCGCGAAAACGATACCCTCCGCATATGGATGAGACGTCGCGTATACTAACCAACCTTTAGGTCAACGAGCAAGCGAGAGCGGCATGCAAATGCCTCATACCGCGTCCCCGGGAACGCAGACCTCCGTCGCGCACATCGCTCGGCCAGGCTCGACATCGGCACCGCGCAGCCACTCCCTGACAGCTTCCCAAACCTCCACCTCGCGACACGGCTCCTGGCAACAGCCCCAACCCGCCTTCCCGGCCGCCGCGTCCCAAAATCTCACCACACCGGCCAATACCCTTTCCATGGGCCCCAACCTCACCACGTGGCGCTCTCACGACAGCACGCAGAGCATGCACTCCACCCCCACGCCCCTCCAAGACCACTCCCAGCCGCAATCCTCCGCCTCCTATCCCACGGACCGCCCTCAACAGTGGCCCGCCGCCCACTACACCTACCAGGATGCCAAACCCCAGCAGCCGGCACCCCAGCCCGCCTACGCTGCCTCCTACCCTGCCACCGCACCCCCGCCCCAGCAACAGCCGTACGTAGCGCAACAGCCCCTCCAAACCGACTTCCAGAACATGGCTGTCTCGAGCCCAGCCTACGCCGCCGTGCAGCACGCCCCCCAGCCGCAATCTCAGCAGCCCCAGCCGCACCCCCCGCAGCACCCCCCGCAGCACTACCAACCCTACGCCGCGGCCCCAATGCCCCACATGCAGAACACCGCAGACTACGCGTCCGCGCCGCCGCCTCAGCCGCAGCCGCAGGGCTACGCCATGGCGCCGCCGCCCCGTCAGCAGCAACAGCAGCAGCAGCAAGTGCAGTTCCGCGACGGCGCAGGGCAGCGCAGTTTCGGCGTCGCGGGCGCCGGGGGTGTGGGTGTGGGCGCTGGTGGTTACGGGGGCGGATGAAGGAGGCGCGACGTCGATGCTTGTCATTGAACCCTTTCGATGCCCCTTCGGCGTCTCTGCATTCTTCTCGCGCTGCTGGTGCATGCTTGACGGGGACGAGGCAGGAGAGCGACGCAGCTGCTGCCGACGACGTCGCAGACGTCGCGCGCTTGATCGGTGCTATCGAGCGAGTGCAGCAGAACGATCAGGACTCGTACGCCGGCCTTCACCATGCTCCCGTCGAGCCACAGACGTGCGCGCACGGCGCCGTCGTCGCAGCGTTGCGGTCCTACACGGCCGCTTCGAGAAGCTTCGCAGCTGAGAAGAGGACGAAGAAGAGGAAGGAAGTGGGAACATACGCGCCTACTCCCCCAGCCGCCGCCAAGGCCCGCTGGATACGAGGAGGCGGGAAGGATAACTGTACGATAAAGCGTTATCGCGCGGTCGACTTGCTTTGCGATGTTTTGCCCTTGGATTTTTTTTGATTTTTTTTTGTTGATTTGCCTGCGTCGCGCGCGTCGCTTAGCTTTGGGTGGGATTGAGCGTGCTTTGATGATTTCTAGCTATGGGTGGCATGAGCGTGTTTTTTGCTGGGCGGGGCACAGAGCGTGCTTTTGAGGAGCGGTCTGGGAGGCGCGATGTTTTTTAGCTTTCATAGAGAACCGCGACGCGGTGATGTACAGAAGGATGTTGATCATTGTATCTTTTGCGTGTGCAGACTTTTATGTGATGTACAGAAGGAAGTTGATCGTTTGATCTTGTATATGTACACACTCTCGTGAGAGTTCGTTTCCGTTGTGTTTGCGCCGTTTCCTGCGCGTGTGAGATTGCCTTGGGCCTATGAAGGTGTTGGAGAGGCGTATGAGACGAGGCACATTCCTTCAGTTCTAAGCCTTCTGCAACCGGTGTTCAAGCTGCTCCTTCGTGAGGAGCGAATGGAGGAGACCTGTCAGCCACCAACCTTCGATTTACCGGAAAAGACTCGGACTCTAAGAGGCGTGCAATTGCCATGGCAAGATCTTGATAATCAACGAGGAAGCCCGAGCGCTCACCAGCGGAACGCTCTCCCATTCCGGGGAGAAAACACTGCCTGCGTTGATGAGTGAAACCAAAAAAAAAGCCTTGTCATGGTGGAAAATACTCAAAACTCAAAGATCGCAACCGAACAGACGCCTACAAATCACCAAAGCCAGACGAAAACAACACGAGAACGTCTCCCCAACACACCACATCCTCAAAGACCGCCTCTAGCTCCCCTGGCGCCGCTCAATCCTCACCCCCATCAACCTCAGGAGACGCGTCTGCAGAACCAAGTATTGTTCATCCTCCAGCTCCGAGAGCGGCCCCCGCCGCCGCGTCAGCTGGGTCTTGTGAGCCCAGTACTCCGGACCGTCAGGGTAAGCCAAGTTCCAGCGGCGGGAGACCGCGTGCTCATCGAGGCCAGCACCGCTCGACACAGACGCGAGCTTCGAGGCGCTGGAACGTGGCGGGCGGCCCGCGAGCGTCGGGCCCGGCGTGGCCGGAGCCCTCCACCCCGTCTCCCGCGCGAAGATGTCCCACAGCTCCTCGAAGCCGGCGTAGTCTTCGTCGTACTTGGAGGTGTCGCCGGCGGCCTTGGCGCGCAGGTGCGCGGACGTGCCGGCCTCTTTGGTGAGGAGGCGCTGGCGGCCCCATTCGAGGACGACGAGGCCGCGGGCAAGAGTCTTGGTGCGGAAGCCCGACTTTGGGTCGTCCGGGTCGGGGCCGTTGTGGCGCTGAGGTGTGCGGCCGGCGCGCGCGGCGCGGACGTCGGACGGGGCGGCGTGGTTCCGCTTCGCTTCGTGCGCGAGCGTGCGGGCCGCGAGGTCGCCGCCGCCTTGTTGGTAGGTAACCAGGCCTGGGAAGGTGACGATGCGGACGATGGCTTCGCGATCGTGCTCGCGGCCGGGGCGGATGGTGGCCCGGGTTTGGCCGTTGTCGGTCTTGTTGTTGTCGTAGGGGGTGTTGGCAAGCATGTGCTGGAGGTTGTAGCATTCCATGCGGTCTGGATCGAATTCCTCGTCTTTGAATGTCGGCGGGAAGTAGTAGATGGTGTTTGCATCTTCGCGCATGCGGTGGTTGAGTTCGCCTGCTCTGCGGACGATGTTGGCGATTTTTTCTCGGACACTGTTGCTGTCCCATGATCCCGAGGGACTGGTGTCTCGCCACAAGGGCTTCAACATCTCCTCGAGCTGCATAGTGACTTTGGCTGAAGCTGTCTGGTATGCTTCGTCGCTGAGTTTGTCACTCCTGACCTGGTCGAGAACCTTTGCTCGTGCCTTTGTGCGACGAAACCCTGAAGCGTTTGCTGTCAGTGGCGACGTACAGATTTCCCGTTGGAAAGACTTACCATCGCTAGATGCCTCCTTCTTTTCGAGTTCGTCCAGTTGCTGCTTAAGCGTATCAGACGCGCCAAAGTAGGACTCGCCGAACACATGCTCCTTCAACACTTGTCCGATGACAGCCATGACCAAGGCCTGGCGGCTTGTTAGCTTTGCGAAGAGTTCCATCCACCCCGCCCGCCCGGTCTTGGCCCCCATTGCCAGGCATCCGACATGGCGGATCAGATGAATGTTGTCGTCGTTCATGAGGTCGTTCACAAGGTTCGCAGCGTCGAATTTCGGGAACATTAACGACAAATCCTGGGTCGTTTTTTTCAGGTGGTCGTACTCGCGACAGATTTGCTGGTGGACGGCCGCATCCTTGAGGTCGGACTCTGCGTCAGTCGACGGAGTTTGGGCGACCTTTTGCACGCTCGACCCAGGGTTTTTCATTGGCTGTTCAACGCCAGCTGACTCTGATGAAGCCAAGCGGCGGTCAATGAACGCGAGTTGGCGCTTGATGGAAATTCTTCCTCGTTCCAATTCGCTCAGGTCCGTCGCTTCAGAGGCGTTCTTGGTCGTCTTGCCCGAACTAGACGTCCCGCTTCCAGAAAAGCGGACTCCTTTCTGAGGTTGGTACTGCTGCTCGATCATGGCCGTCAGACCGACGTCGGGGGTTTGAGTCCGTGGAACCGACATCGTATGGCTCCTGCGGCTCAAGACATGCGGTGCCGGCCCAAATTCTTCCACGTCCTCGAGTTCGTCATCGTCAGACGTCGTCATTAGTGCATCTAGGCCTTCCTCATCGACATGGCCCAGGTCGTCAAAGGCATCCTCATCGAGAACGTCCTCATCTTCAGCGTATTCGTCCGTGGCTTCGTCTTCGAGCTCAGTGACGCGAGCTTGGTGGCGCTTTGAAGACGACGCATAGGTGAAGAGGCTTTCCTCATCGGTGGAGTGTTCCTCGTCGTACGCTCGTTTGTAAGACATGATCTGGCTCGGAGATAGTGGAGGTGGCAATGACTTTCGGTGCTTCTACATTCGCAAAAATATGATGAGCAGTAACGGAGACCCCCCCCCGATCTTAGCAAGCGCGGGAGAACAAAGAAACAAAGGTTCAATGAACAAACCTCTCAGCTGTCGCCGCATGCGGACTGCTGCGTTCCACACCGCTTTGGGCTACATCGGCCTTTTGCATGCAGAGAGATGACCATGGAGCAGAGAGATGGGAATGGACTAGTCCAAAACGGACCATGCTTGACTATGGCCCATTACTTCCTCAAGATACGCGGAAAGTTGTTGGAAGATGTGCATTCTGCCTCGACGGCGCGGTCTTGACCGCGTCGAAGGCTGGCGAGACGCGCGAAATAATCTCTTACGTTTGTCATGCGCCCGGCGGATGAAGATGGTACAGGTGAGCAGTAGCTGCGATGAGATGGGTGAGGTGAGAAAGGGAAAATGAGATGGGGGAGAGAGACAACAAGACAGAGCAGACGGGGACGAAGAGCGGGAAGGGCGGGCCAGCCCGTCCCGTCCACTCGCTCGGCTCGAGCTCGCGCGAAGGAGGAGCCTTGGCCAATGGAGGAGGGGGGGAATCTCATTCATTATCTGCTCCCTCGAAAGCCTCGCAAGTGGTTTTGCTCCGCAATGTATATATATATATACACGCACTCGATTTCACAGTCGTGTATGTTCCACGTCGCAACCGCTCCGCCCTTTCCTTCGATTCAGCGTGCGCGCCATTAAATGCTCCAATTCGCGCTACACATCATGATTACTATAACGGCTTCGACTCCATCAGCTTTCAGCCTGTGCGGCACGACAAAATAGAAGCCAGTGTTGCAAAAGTCAAGGTAGATCCTACATAATGGCGCCTACAGTAGTGTTGATCTTTAAGTTGGAGTGAAGAAGCGGGGTCGCTATCGATCCTGCGACATTGGTGTCGTACGATAGTTCGAACTCGCTTGTGATTCCAGCCTAGAAAACAACTACCTTACCTTATGTGCTCAACAGCTTATCAGCCCGAGCGCCAGCTCTCTGGTGCCGGTGCTTGACATAGGATATGCTCTCGCACCACCGACCTCATCCTCCGACCACATTCCAACAGTAATACTACCCACAGCAAAATGGCTGCAACTGACTGGACCACAATGAGCAAGCTCCATCCGGACTGGGAGGAGGTCGGTCTTGTTGTACACCGTAGCCTCAACAGTGTACTGACTTCAGCGGCAGTGTGTCCGAGACAAAATGGGTGGTGTCTCTCCGAACATCCCCCCCGGCGTAGACATCAACCTGATGCGCCAGATGTCTGCTCGCCCAGAGACTGCAAAAGTTGAAAGCGTCCTCGAACAAGACCATCAGATTTCAACACGCGATGGGCAGAGCATCCGATGCCGTGTCTACCAGCCGACCAGCCCTATCTCCGGCCGCAGTCCCCTGGTGGTGATGTGCCACGGTGGCGGGTGGGCCACTGGTTCTGTCCAGAGTATGGAGGCGGACTGCCGCGACATGACGACGAAAATGGGGTTCGTCTGCGTCAACGTCGATTATCGGCTGGCTCCAGAGCACAAGCTGCCCATTGTGAGTTGCGCTGGCAAGTCCGGAGCAATCCTGGAGACTGACTTTTCAAACAGCCCGTCCACGACGTTCATGACGCCATCAAGTGGGCTGTGAGCAGTGCATCTTCGCTTGGGGCAGACCCGAGCAAAGGCTTCATCGTCGGCGGCGGGTCTGCAGGAGCAAACCTAGCGCTCGCGGCCACCCATCTCTATATTGACGAAGGGACCACTCCTCCGATCTCCGGGAGTCTCCTCGCGGTTCCCGTGCTCTGCCACCACTCCGCCATTCCCGACCGTTACCGCGATATTTACACATCGTGGGAGGAAAACAAAGACGCTCCCTTCTTCACCCAGGCAGCGATGCTCATGTGTACCGATCTTTACACCAACGACGCATCGGAATATGCGACGCCGATATTCAGTCCGTTCTTGTGGTCTGGAAGCCACCCGCCGACGTACTTCCAAGTGTGTGGCGCGGATCCTCTACGTGATGAAGGTCGGATATTCGAGCGCATGTTGAGGGAGGAAGCAGGAGTGCCGACAAAGATGGATGTTTATCCGGGCATGCCGCATGCGTTTTCGTCGTTCCCTGTCAAAGGCGCTGACAAGTTTCACGAGGATACGGTTGAGGGAGCGAGGTGGCTGCTCGGCAAGAAGTAGGAGAGACGTCAAGTGCTGCAGGAACGCCATGATTCGATCCCTGGTTATGGCAGAGCAGCACGCGTACAATTGGCCGTAAGAGGAAGCTGGATTACATCGTTCCCAACTTGATTACCGTTTTCGAGCGAGATCACCTGACAAATTTTGCTCCTCCATGAATACCTCCCACAGATCTGAATTGCCGCGCACCGGAGTCCCTCCCCGTGTTCTTCGTGAAAAGTCGCTTCCATTGCGTGGTAGGAGCAACGACTTCGTCAAAGTCTGCGGCCCAGACGTGCTACCGAGCTTTCTGCGCGACAAGAAGACGGGAGGAAATTTCCGCTCCCGCTATGAGTAAAGAGGCGACTTGGAGCTGGATGAAGACTCCCCATTCGGGCCTTGCCACGTCAAACTGAAGAGCGTCGAAGTCGACGTGCGTGACGAGCTCTCCGCGCGCGTGCACTTCAAAGAGCGTTTTGGTTTCACCCGCGAGGCAATACTAGATCTGAGATGCGAGACGGCCACACCGCGGGCAAGGATTGCAGGCGCCCGGAAGATCCTCCGGACAGCGAAGTGGAGTCTCGCGTTAAATACCCGCCGAAGGGCTCGCGTGTCGTCTTGGTTTCTGAGAACACGAAGGCGCGGTGCGCGGTGGAACCGAGGAAAGATGCTGCCAGGAAGGTGGAAGGCATGGAAGGGACGCAAAAGCTGGTCGAGGGCTTTTCCATCTCGAAGCTGGATCTTCCCAGGATGTTGTTTCAGTTTGAGGTTGAATTTCAAGACTGATTCGGGGGTGGCGGGCGTTACAAAGGGGGAGGGGGCGCTCGCCTGCTGCTGCAAATGTGACAATGCAGCGGTCAATTGGCAGTGGCAAGAATACATTTGTGAATGGAACTTGTGGTTTTTTGGACCTGATTGCACTCGTGAAAGAACGCAATAGATTATCGTCCTTGTCAGAGCAGCATTCTCCCGACATAAAGGTTTTCTCACGGACTTAAGACATGATTTCAGGGGAAGGAAGGAGATGCGTTGTAACTTCCCCATGGAGTCCCAGAGATGTCGAGTGACGCAGTTCCCTCTCTTGCCGCGATTGTTCCATCATCCACTGGTCGATGGCATGACATGATGCCACCCGTATCTAGTCGTGCCATATTCCAACTCACGACTGCAGTTGGCATGAGAAAAATCGAAAGGAGTATGATAAAAGGGGGGCAAGGAGAGCCAGACCAGATTTCGAGTCCACCGCCTTCAAATGGACATCTTACACCCAGAAGGCAAGCTGAAGACAGGTAAGTCTGATGGTACTGCCAGCCACGTGATTCGCTGTCAATGTGTTTGATTTGCGCTAAAACTTACTGATCTGGGGTTGAAGACTCGGTGTGGTGACTGCGTGGTAAGAGGTTAAATAATTCAGGCAAGTGGATGCTAATCGCCAATCATTCGAGTTTGATTCTGGCTTCCGTCGATGTATTGGCTATAGGAGCTGCTTACATACACATGTTTCGGGGCCCCTTTGCTTGACGTCCCAAAAGCTGGGAGCCCTTGGCCGCATGGAGGACGCCGCCATCTTCCGCAGCGTATAATTCGAGATCTGGGAATCGACTGTGGAGGTTGGTCGGCGAGGTTGTGGGGATCAGAACACGGCAAAGGTGAGGTCGTGGGCAAGAGGAGAGGGAAGGAAAGTGAACGCGTCGTCAGGCATCAGTATATGAGCGCTCTCATTGACCTTTCTCAATTGTTGATGACAAGGCAAAACCGCGACGGCCGCGGCACTTATGTCGCGGTTAAGAATGGGACTCTTCTGCCTGCTCGGCAATCAATCAACAACACTCTGCTGATTCCTCATCAGCCCCCATTTTGAGACGATTGCGTCTTTCTGTGGAGGAAAGAAGACATATTGGATGGCTTCCTTCCCCTTCTAGTAATTCCCGGGCCAAATGCTGCCAAGGCGCTAGTCCCCGCAGGACCTCGGCTTCACATGCGGGCGGCTGGCAACGGCAAGCGGGCGTGAGGAAGTCGTCGGCTTTGGGCGAGTTGCAAGTCGTCTTTGTTCTGTGTTCTCCTCAATCCTCACGAGAAATTGCGAGTCTTGCTACAGGAATCACCTTTTGTCCTGTGCTGTCACGCAATGGCCTCTTTCACACGTTCCCTGAGACCACTGGCGCGGGCAGCAGCAGCAAGTAAGCCTGCTCGCTTCCCCAGCAGCCGAATCATTTTCCCACAGGCTCAGCAAACGCATGTCATGAAGATTCCGTGAATGTTGGACAACAAGGCTGACTGGCTTGATAGCTTACGATGTCTCTCCACCACTCCGATCCGCAAATACGACACCGATAATGTCACGACCGAGGGCGAGCCGTTCGATCTGGACGGCATGCAGCCGACCCCCATTTTCCATCTGAATGAGATCGAGCATGCCATGAAGGATTCGGTCTCCAAGTTTGCCAACGAGGAAATACTACCAAAGGTTCGGGACATGGACGAAGCAGAGAAAATGGACCCCGAGATCGTTGAGAAGCTGTTCGAGCAAGGGCTGATGGGCATCGAAATCCCCGAGAAGTACGGCGGCGCGGGCATGAACTTCACGGCGGCGATCGTTGGTATTGAAGAGCTGGCGCGGGTAGATCCCAGTGTCAGTGTCATGGTGGACGTGCACAACACTCTGGTCAACACTGCGATCCTCAAATACGGCACGGAGGAGTCGCGGCGGAAGTGGCTGCCGCGCCTAAGCACCGATACTGTGGGCTCTTTCTGCCTTTCGGAACCTGCATCAGGCTCAGACGCCTTTGCGCTCAAGACCAAAGCCGAGAAGACGGCCGACGGATACAAGATCAACGGAAGCAAAATGTGGATCACCAATTCGACGGAAGCGAACTTCTTCATCGTCTTCGCCAACCTCGCTCCTGAGAAGGGCTACAAGGGCATCACGGCCTTCATCGTCGACAAGGAAGACAAGGGCTTCAGCATCTCAAAGAAGGAGAAGAAGCTCGGCATCAAGGCCTCTTCCACCTGCGTCGTCAACTTCGATGACGTCGAGATCCCGCACGGGAACTTGTTGGGCGAGGAAGGGCAAGGGTACAAATACGCCATCGGCCTTCTGAACGAGGGGCGTATCGGGATTGCGGCGCAAATGACGGGCCTGGCACTCGGCGCCTGGGAGAACGCCGCTCGCTATGTGTGGAACGACCGCAAGCAGTTCGGCATGCTGGTCGGGGAATTTCAGGGCATGCAGCACCAGCTGGCGCAAGCCTACACCGAGATTACGGCCGCGCGGGCCTTGGTGTACAACGCCTCGCGCAAGAAGGAGGCGGGTGAGGACTTCGTTCGCGACGCGGCCATGGCCAAGCTCTTTGCCAGCCAAGTGGCGGGCAAGGTGAGTGGGCAGGCCATCGAGTGGATGGGTGGAATGGGGTTCGTGCGTGAGGGTCTAGCTGAGAAGTATTGGCGGGACAGCAAGATCGGGCAGATCTACGAAGGGACGAGCAACATTCAGCTGCAGACAATTGCGAAGTTGTGTCAGAGGGAGTACACGACGTGAGGAAGATAGACGACTTTGAGACTCATCTTGTTCAATAGAAGCGACTTTGAGACTTATTTTGTACAATATACGCGAGTAGCGATCATTCTTGCAGGTTGAACTACAGTGTGTTCATGAGGCATTTCCGCCCACAATCTTGCAAAACATATCTCTCAATTGCCATGGTTAGAATGGCGCAGTCATTCAGGCGTGAGGTCATGAGTTTATACGTGTACGCGTGACGTCGTCTCGATAACGCCAGGCGCGTCTCCCAAATACCTCGTGCCACCGCGGTGCCGACTCACCCGCCCGCTAGAATGTCTCTCAGACATACACCTCGTACATTCCTCCTCCCTCCCTCCAAACACAAACCGCCATAATGCTCGCCATGCACCGCACCGCCCTTCGCCGACGCCTCCCCGGCATTCCCACCCCCAAACGCGCCCTCCGTTTCGTCCTCAACACCTTCCAGATGCGCTTCTTCTCTCTCACGCCCCGGCTCTTCCAGAAGGATCCGCGCATACCTGACGTCTCACCTGAAGACGAGACCATCACCGACGACTTCGCCCAGATCCGCGCCCACTACGACCGCCCCAAACACCCCATCGTGCTCGCGCATGGGCTGTTTGGGTTCGACGAGCTGCACCCGGCCGGCATCAAGAGTATACCCGGGATTCAGTACTGGTACGGCATCAAAGATGCGCTACAGGAGCAGGGAATTGAGGTCTGGACGGCGCATGTGCAGCCATTTGGAAGCATTGAGGAGAGGGCGCAACGGTTAGCGAGGGGCATTGAGGAGCAGGTCAAAGGGAAGAAAGTCAACATCATTGCGTGAGTAGGACTCAGCGGGCGCAGAAGCCGAGGAGGCAGTGCTGACGGGCATTGCGGCGAGCAGACATAGCATGGTCCGTACCTAGCCCTCACAGTCACATGGAGAGACTGCAGACTAACGCCATGATCCTAGGGGTAAATGCACCTCTATCCACGGTCCAGGGAGCTCAAGCACTAACGTCTAGATAGCGGCCTTGACGCGCGCTACATGATTTCCCATCTCAACCCACCCAATGTCGAGGTGCTCTCCCTTACCACCATCAGCACTCCCCACCGCGGCAGCACCTTTGCCGACTATCTCTACCCAGCGCTCGGACCGCCATCGCTGCCATTCCTCTACAAAGCACTCAACCACTTTGGCCTTGAGACAGGTGCCTTCCGCCAGCTCACCAAACCCTACATGACGGAGTCGTTCAACCCACGTACCCCGGACAGGGAAGACGTGGCGTACTACTCGTATGGCGCATCGCTGGACCCCGGCATGATGAGCTTGTTCAATGTGTCGGGGCGGATTGTGGCGAGGGAAGAGGGTGGTAATGACGGGTTGGTGAGCGTGGAGAGTGCTCGGTGGGGGCAGTATCAGGGGACGTTGGAAGGTGTCAGTCACCTGGATTTGATCAATTGGACGAATCGGTTGCGGTGGTATTGGTGGCGGATCACTGGGAGGAGGGAACGGTGAGTTGGTCTCGGATCGTGCGATGAGAGTCGGTTTTGTCTAGATGCTCATTGAAGGAGCAGGTTTAATGCGATTGCGTTGTACCTGGACATTGCGGGTGAGTTGAAGTTGACGGACGGTCTAAGCTGGCGGATGCTGACGATACTCCAGAGATGCTTGCTAAAGAGGGTCATTGACCGCTCGATAGAAGGAAGTCGGCACACTCTAAAGGACACTCGGCCCCCGAATGAGCAGCGGGGCTCAAACGAGACGATCTCTGCGAACTCCATCTGCACATCTTCTTCTCCTTCTTGCCTACAGGACCGTTCAAGTCGAAGTAGGCGCCGAGCAGGATGTATGTTCAGCGACCACGGGGCAGATTCGGCGTCTCGATCGGCAGCGGGGCATTGCTCGCACGTGGCTATCACGAACCTTTCGACACGCGAAGAGGCTAGATGCATGATAGAGTTTTCCCCACAAGACCCCATCGTCCAAGCGTCTCGGAGACATGCGCCACGATCGTGAACGAAAGGGATCGAAACCCTGTTCACGTTGCCACGGCCGCAGGGAAAATCTACGAGTACTCCCAGCCTGCTCTATTTCTCATCGCCGACTGTCCACGTTCGCGCTGTCTCACGCGACTCAAAGAACTTACGACTTCATTCCCCACGCTCGGCAGCCCATGGCTTTACGGTGACGCGAGCGAGGCGAGATAGGCAACTCGAGCACATGGCGCCCGTATGCCGACCGAGTAAAAGGTCATTTCAAGCAAGTCCAGGCGATTACAACAGCAGTCGGCATTCAGGAAACAAGATTCATCTGCGTATCTTCAGTCGCCGTCCCCCCACAAAGACCCCGCGTGACCGTCTCTCCAGCTTTCACTCCGCATTCCCCTCACCCCATGACTAGCCAAACGGCTTTTGAAGCCTCGCAACACCACCCCTTGCGAATGCAACGCTCCCCGCCATACCCCGAACAAGAATGCCGCCGTGCCATGCGCGCCACGTCCCTCCGCCGAGCCACCACGCTTCGGCAAGCTCCAGCACGTCAGCTGATTGGTGGAGCCCTCGCTTCTCCACGTTTACTCCGCGCCAAGTCGGTGGTGCCATTTCAACGTACCTCTAGGGATGCGTCGAGTCGCCCTAGAAGAAGGCCGGCCAACCTCACCGCCCGCTTCGACGGCCTGGCTAGCAGGCTTCTTCTTCTAGCTCCTCTGCCTGGACGAGCCTTGTCGGGAGTATATATTCGTTGCCCCCTTTGCCTCTCGCGACTCGAGGTCGACCACGCTGCATCTGACAGTCCCCTCGCCGCCACAGCTTCTATCCCTCAACACGCCGCTGTGTCGACCTTCAGAATGGAGGACGTGGACCAAAAAGACCCCAGAGCCGCTGGCATCGAGGTCAGCTATGGCTCGACCTGGATTGACGAAGACAAGGCGCACAGCGCGGCCATCGCCCAGGCGAAAGCTGCCACGGACAAGGAGCGTAGCATGACATTGATGGAGGGTATCAGGATGTACCCTCACGCCATTGCTTGGTCGATGCTTATCTCCTTATGCATCGCCATGGAGGGCTTCGACCTGTGTCTGCTGAACACCTTTTGTGAGTTGCCTTGCTGCCTGAGCACACAGAACGGACTGCGCTAACATGGGATGCTCTCAGACGCGATGCCCCAGTTCCAGCGCAAGTTCGGCGAGCAGATGCCAGACGAGGGCTACGAAGTCCCGGCGAGGTGGCAGACTGGCCTGTCCAACGGTACACAGTGCGGACAGATCTTGGGTCTGATCATCAACGGTTTCGTCTCGGAGCGATACGGCTACCGCAAGGTCTCGATCGTGTGTCTTGGGCTGATCGCTTGCTGGACGGCTCTCTACTTCACCGCCGAGCGTGTGGAACAGATTCTCGCTGCTGGGATCCTGTCCGGTATCCCGTGGGGTATCTTTCAGACCCTAACCATCTCGTACGCCTCCGAAGTCTGCCCTGTGGCTCTCCGCGGATACCTGACTACCTGGGTCAACTTCTGCTGGGGGCTGGGCCAGGTCATCGGCGTGGGCGTGGTCAAGGCGTGCAGCAGCTACGAAGGCGACCTGGCATTCCGCGTCCCCTGGTCTCTGCAATGGATGTGGCCTCTCCCTCTCGCCATTGGCATCTATCTCGCGCCAGAATCGCCCTGGTGGCTGGTCCGCAAGGGCAGAATCGAGGACGCGAAAAAGTCGCTCATCCGGTTGACCACGATTAGCAAGCAAAGCAATTTTGACGCGGACGAGACCGTTGCAATGATTGCCCACACCACCTCGTTGGAGCAAGAAATGCACGCGGGCGCGACGTACCTCGACTGCTTCCGCGGCGTCGACCTCCGCCGCACCGAAATCATCTGCGCCGCCTGGGCCATCCAGAACCTGAGCGGCAACTCCTTCACGGGCTACGCCACCTACTTCCTTACGCAAGCTGGTCTAGACCCCGGCAACGCCCTCAACTTCACACTCGGCAAGCACGGAATCAACATGGTCGGCGTGCTCGGCTCCTGGTACATCATGAGCCGCGGCGTCGGCCGTCGCGACCTCTACCTCTACGGCCTCTGCGCCCTCTGCACCATGCTCTGCGTGCTGGGTTTCCTCGGTCTCGTTCCGGAGAGCAACCGCGAAGCCGGCGCCATGGCCACGGGCGCCATCATGTTGATATGGGCAATGTGCTATCAGCTCACAGTCGGCACAGTCTGCTACTCGCTCGTCGGCGAGCTGGCGTCGCGTAAGCTGCAGATCAAGACTGTCGCGCTCGGCCGCGCCGCCTACAACGTCGTCGCCATTATCAACAACATCATCACGCCATACATGCTCAACCCGGGTGAGTGGGACTGGTCGAATTACGCGGGGTTCTTCTGGGCCGGTGCCTGCCTCCTTGGTATCATCTATACCTTCTTCCGCATTCCCGAGCCTGCTGGCCGCACGTACGCTGAGTTAGATGTGCTGTTTGCACGAAAGACTCCAGCGCGCAAATTCAAGGAGGCGCACGTTGATATCTTCGAGGAACGCGTGGAGGGTGGTGCAATGCAGCAGTACGAGACGAAGCTGACGGAGGAGAAGCAAGAGCGCGTGTGATTCCCCAAGCGAATGATGTGAATACGTGCGTAAGAAGCTTTGGGCGTCATGTCTGCGGGCCTAATCTTTATGTAAATATGTCTTGACGAATCTGAACGAGATCACCCTGCACAAGCCTTGATTCAAAAGCTGCGAAGCCTCTTTTCCTCATCGCACTTCAAGATTCGCCTGAGGTCGACTTCACGCCACTTCCTCTCATCATCCCGATCCGTTCTGCGTTGCAGGTTTGCCACCAGAAGGCAGCCCACGCTTGGGCTCCCTCTTCATGTTCATGGCCCCACCCAATACAGGCCCCTCGATCATCTCGTAGTCCTCGAAGCCGTATTGCTTGTACAAGAAATTCCCCGTCGGCGACGCTTCGATCCACCCCGGCAATTGCAGCTGGTCGGCGAGCTCGACGCCCCATTTCATCAGCCTTTAGAGTTGCCATGTCAGCTTCTATGCGCACGTTTCTCGGCAGATGATGCGGCATCGCGCGGACTTACATCCCCCCGGCACCCCTGCGACGGTATTCAGGGTGCGTGAAGCAGATGTGCAGATCTGTGTTTCGAGCAAAAGAGCGTCAGCCTGGCCTCCTCTTGCCACCACCACCGCCATCGCCACTAGCCGCGCAATCCACTCAGCACGAAACAGAACGAAAACCACCCTCCTCCCCAGTCACCCAAGCGACAATCCGCAAAGAAACCGCACCACTCACGCACAAACCCCCCACCCCCCACCGCCGCCCTCCTCCGCTCATTCATCCTATCTACGGTATCCTGCCCCGTCGCCCTCATCTCCTCCGTCCCCACCTCCCCCTTCCCCAACCACGGCATCACGTGATCGTCCGCCAGCCCCGTGCCCTCCCAGCCCGCCGACACAAACGCCTTCCACTGCGCCGCGGCCACCGTCTCCCCGCTCGCGACGTCGCGCGCGATGAGCCAGATCAGGTGCGGGTTGCTGGCCATTTCGGCCTGTTGGTGGGCGATTAGGAGGGGCAGTTGCTCGCGTGTGGGCGTGCCCATGAGGTAGGTGCGCGTTTCGGGGGTGAAGCAGGTGTATTCGAGGTCGACGAGGGCGGGCATGTCGGCCGGCGTGGCGCGGTGCAGCGTGAAGGGGGGGTTGGGGGCGGCCATTGTGTTGGGTGGGCGTGGGCGTGTGCGTGTGCGGATTGGGTTGGGGTTTGGAAGTGGACGGGCGGGCGTCTACCGGGGTTCGCTCGTGTTTTTGTATCTGAGGTCGAGTCGCGAGGGAAGATTTGCTACGGCCGGCGGAGGAGGTCTTGTTATATAGGTGGGTTTCTCGCCCCGCTATTATTGGAGCATGTGTGATTGACGATTGACTAGTAGCTGCAGTAGGCAGCCGCATCAATGTAGTGGCCACGTTGTGGAAGATACCTAAACATCTTCGGGCCTGATCGCATGGTTGACAGGTGGCTGCTCCCTCATGAAGCTGCAGTGACGTTGGTTTACAGCTCCCCTGCAGCTGGCAGCACGACGGGGTAATTGAGACCCTGCACGGGTGAATGGAATTTGGTTCTCTAATAGAAATGTACAACAGCATACAACACTTCGCACTCCTGGCCACGAAGGCGATTCCTGCCATCCCGCTCTTCCTCACTCGTAGTTGATGTTGACGACAGGCCCCTTGTAGACGTGACGGCCCCTGAAGGCATAATATACCACGGAGATGAGCGCGACACCCCCGAACATGACCACGCCGTAGTTCATGTCTTCCGAAGTGACTTCCGGGGTCGCCGGGAAGAAACTGATGATCATTTGGAACAGGGCGAAAAAGATGGCCAAGATGTTGATCGGGACACCCTGAGAACGGGATTGTCAGCGTTTGCATGGGATGCTGCGACGAGATCGGACTTACCCATCTTCCCAGCGTGAACGGCGCCGAGGGCAGTGGCGCGCCGTAGAGACGCCTCCAGAGCACACAGCCGATGGAAACAGCGTACGAGAGACCACCCGCACTTGCCAGAAGCCCCATGACCGTGTTGAAAGCAGCGGCACTGCCCAAGTTGAGCATCGAGATGGCAATGGTGATGACGAGGGACACCAGAATGGCGTTGAAAGGGATCGGCGTGCCCATCGTCACGACTTTGCTGAGCCATCCGCTGAAGGGCAGTCCTTGGTCACGGGCGAAAGCCCAGGCCTGACGGGAACCGGCCGCCATGACACTGAGGTTGGCTGTCACGTTGAGAATCGCAATGATGGCAGTCATGGCGATGCTGCCACCTGTGCTGCCGGTTCCGGCGTAGAAAACCTAGAGGCAGTATGAGCAGCTGTCCCCGGCCTAATGTAGTTCTTCTGTCACTCACATCGATGAATGGGAAAGCGGACTCGCTGGTCACGTAGAAAGCCTCCACGTCAGTGACGCAGAATGCGTATGAAATGGCCATGATCAGACCCAGGAAACCGTTGAGCAGAATGGTTGCCACCATCATCCTCGGCACAACGCGCGATGCGTGCTTCACTTCCTCCGCAAGATCTATCCCAAGTCAGTCTGTGTCCAATGGATCCCGCAGAATTACTGGTCATGACGTACGGACAGAAGCATCAATGCCACCGAGAGACCCCGTAGCTGTGAGTGTACCAATCAGGCAAGCTCCACCAGTAGTGGGCCATCCGCCGAAGTTGCTGAACTCCGAGAAGACTTGCTCGGCACTGTTCTTGGGGGCCAGGATCCATAGAGGGATCAAGACAGCAAAGAGACCGACGACGTGGAGGCCCAGAACCGCGCCTTCAAAGAGTGGCAAGTGCTTGGCTCCGACCGTGTTGAAAAGGACAGCAAAGGCAACGACAGCAATCATCATCACAGTTGCTTGCCAGGTAGATTCCCTAGACGGCATACTACGTCAGCCTGTGGATTGCGACTTGGCTTGGAGCATTTGTGTACCAGACAGTGGGGACAAAAGACCCCCCGGATCCCATCTGGGCCATCTGAAGGATGATACTTCCGGACACAAAGGCCGTCACAGCAATACCCGACTGTTGTCCAAGTGCAGAGAGCCATCCGACAATGTAGCTCAAAGGCTTCTGCAGGTGTGGTGGCGCAAACTCGGAAGTCCAGTGGTATTGGCCGCCCGAGGTCTGTATTCGGCGTCAGTTGCGACCGTCCATGACAGGGCCGTGGAGGCAATGATCCTCACCGGTGCCATAGAAGCCATCTCCGCGAGAGACAACGAGATCGGAATAGTGAACAGCCAGACAGCTAGAAAGATCCACACGGTGCCAGCAAGGCCACCGTTGAGCATGCTGAAGTTGCACGAACCGAGGAAGGCAGCCCATGTCGCCATGGTGAGACTGGACAGCCCCAAGATCGACACAGATCGGAAGTTGCGCTTCATCTCCTGGGTCTTTCCAAGCCTGTGCATGTCTTTGGCATCCGCTGATGTCCCCGTCTTCTGGCCATTGATGTCGGCAGCAAACTCGTCGCTGGCTTCCACATCCTTGCTCGAGGTGCTCCCAATGGGCCGTTGCATCTCCACGAAGTTGCCCTTTTGGACGTCGGAGCCGGAAGTAGTCGCCATGGCGGGCAAGTAGAGTAGCGTCTGGAGGTCGCGAAGGGCAGGTTGGATTTCGGAAAGCTGAAAAGGAAAGGATGGAAAGGATAAAAAGAAAGGTACAGGAGTAGTTAAGCGAGCACGTGGCGGACGCAAGGCAAACTGCCGTGTGCATTATACTCTGCCATGCGAGACGGGTCCACATCTGCCGCCCGGCGGGCGACGAGCGGGAGAGGAGACACAACTGTTCGCCTGTCGCTCCACCAGAGAGACCCGAACAGACTCGGCGACCCACAGGCCGACAGGGCGAACGGGCGGGGCGCCGGGCCCCTATGTCCTATTTCCCAGCCAGAGGTTGGAACTGCCATTGGGTTATACCAAAAGAGCACATGCCCATGCGAGCATGTCTCAACACAATCCTGCGCTGGCGACCGCGGTGCACGATTGGCATGTCCATGACACAGTGAAATCCCGGTCATTTCGCTGGTGCAGACCCCGGACGATCCATTCTCAATACAGCACATACGACCAAGATGGGGGAAGCTCCAGCGTTTCCACGGTTTGACCTGCAGCGCGGGTTGACAAGCGGCGGCCCTAAGCTGCCTAGTGGAAGTGTGCTGCGTGCGCGCGCGTTGTTACGGATCTCGGGAGCACACCGAGAGTGGGCTGGGGTGCCGGTGCGAGCGGTGATCCCTGGCCGTAGTGTGGTGATAGGCGAGGTTGTTCAGCCGTAGGGTGTCGGAGGTGTGGTGCAGCGAGTCCAGGCACAGCAGGGCCAAGCAGGGTGTTGTTGCAGAAAGTAGTAGTGCATACATTAGTAGTAGTGGGGGTGAGGTCGTTGTTGGTGGTGGTCTCGGCCTGGTTGCACCGTTTGTGCCCTGGTTTCGGGGGCAGTAGTAGTAGTATGGTCGTGGAGAAGAGACGGCTCGAGCAGTCCGGCACGTCCGGGTGGCCGGGGCAGCGCCGGGCCCGAAGACTAGCGCCATCGGCTTCCTCAGCCCTTTGCCCCCGCCGCGCTGGCGCCCGGTCCCGCCCCAGTAGTCTCCCAGTCTACTCGTCCCGCCCCCCTCATCTCCGCTCGACTTCAGCTCTTCGAATCCAAATTATTGCTGATGCTTCGAGCCTTCTCGCTCTACACCCTCGCTAACGCGCCATACCTGGTCCGCCAAGTCTGCAGCCGACCGAAGTGTCAAGTCCGGTCGTCTGGGCAAGCAATTATTGATGAGGCCAGTGGTGAGGCTCATATGAGTCCCCTCGTATACCTGCGCGGGTGGGGCTACAGCACGCGCATCGGCTCCCTCAACCTGAAGCCAGATCGGCACTCTGCAGATTTGCGCGAATCCTGGAGACCCCATCATCGCAGTCTGCGTCACTCGCTCATTCGGTCCTTCCGTTGGTCGAGGGCGGCCAACCGAGAGCGAGCCAACACGCCGCAGACGCACAGGCACGGCGATCTCTACTTGGCGCTCATCCGAAGAGCAACAATCCGATTTTCCATCTGGATCAACATGTATGTGTGTGGCACGCACGCAATCCACGTGGGCGAAGCATCAGATCGTCTACGCACATCTGTATCGCGCAAGATCACTCCCTCGTCCTGCTAAGCATCCACGTCAACTCGGTCAAGTCTGTTTGGAAAGGCTTGGGGCCTCGGCCAACTCGATCGCACCCCACAAAACCAGCTCTGAGGGGCCCGTGTGCCCCGAGCGCTAACACCCACCGGCGTCTCGCGTGGTCCTTCCCGTAGTTAGAGGATTTCGTGGAGCCATCATGTATGGGCTTGGTCTGGAAGAAGGACTCCCTCGCACGGATCGTCACTGTTCTATACGCAACTGGGTAAATAAACAGGCTGAAAGCACGCTCATATCCGTCCGGCCCCAACGCGTTCCGGTGGGTGAAATCACAAGTCACGGCCACCCCAGCGAGCCCAGGTAGATTGAGAGCACTCGTGTAAAAATGCTTGTCTTGGGAGTGGCACCTGGACAGACACTCGTGTGAGGCATATACGCCCTGGAGAGACGCCGAAAGACCGGGAACGCTGCTGTTGGTGATGCTTGGCTCGTACCAGGAGCCTTTCGTAGCCTGTGCCTGATCATGGAAATGCGCAGGGGCAACACCTCCATGTGATAGGATCATCGCTTCCCCCCCACCAACGGAATACGCGCTGCTGGCCGCCCGTTCCTACATTATTATTGGCACAGTATTGTTGCAGTACCCCTTGATCGGGATCGTCAGAGCGATGAACGCCGCGTCGACTGGACCACCAGCCTGGTCGACCAGACCAATTTTATGTACATATGTTTGCCCCCCAGACCGAAGTCGTTTAGCGTGATGCTTTCCCATAAACTTCACCGACAACGACCAGGCGAGAAGGCTCAACTCAGTGAACAGACACCATGGCGTCCTCGCAGTCTGAGTATCCTTACGAGATCAGTTCGGCGATCACCGACGATGATCATGGGCCCGTCATCGAAGTCGCTGCGGCGATATGCTTGATGTTTTCAGTCTTCTTCATGATTATACGAGGCTGGATCAGGTGGCCATGGGCTGGTCTCGCAGGGCCAGACGATTGGAGTACTCTTGTTGCAACAGTGAGTCGATGCGAAAGGGCCAACGCACAGCGCGAGAGCAGGCTGACCGTGCGGAAGATTCTTGGAACAGTTCAAACCGCCATTGTCATCTCATCCGTTTCACAAGGTTTTGGCAAGACTCAGGATCAGTTGAACAGTGATCAACTCACGTCTATCGGAAAGGTAAGAAGAGTACCGCGACCCATGCAGCAACAGCACATAGCTGACCAGAGATATCCTAGTCAATTTATGCCAGCGATCTCTTTTTCGTCTTCACGACCTGGACGACGCGGCTATCAGTTGCATTCCTCTTCCTTCGCCTCACCAGCTCCAAAGACAAGTCATACAGAATGTACCAATACCTGACCGGCGGCGTTGGCATCTTCGCCGTAGCCAGCGTCTTCGCCACCGCCATCCGCGAAACGCCATCAGCCCCTTGGAACCACACCCTCTCCCCCGGCACGCAGAACCGCTGGATCGCCAACGGCGTCATGGCCATCCTCGTCGAAGCCGCCCTCTGCATCACTGCCATCCTCGTGGTCTGGAACCTCCAAATGCCGCGCAAAGCGAAACTCAACGTCGTTTCAGGCTTCGCCATGCGACTCCCCGTCGTCGTCTTCATCGCCGTCCGACTCGTCTACCTCTCCTTCGCCGCCGACGACACGGAGCGTGGCTTTACCTACGCCGCCATCCTGCCGCAGTTCCTCACCCAGCTCGAATTGCACTACAGTATCATCTGCGCGACCGTGCCGTGCCTCCGCATCTTCCTGCGCAGTTTCAACACCGGCTTCCACGTCATGAACCTCGACCAGATGGACCCGTCGGCGTCGAGGTCAGGCACACGCACAAAGGGCGAGTCGATCAATATGAGCACACTGCGGAGCATGAATGGGGGGAAGTTTGGGGCCGACGGGAGGGGCGCGACAACGTCGAAGGCGACGCATGAGGTTGCCGCGGATGGGGAGAGCCTGGATAGCGATCGCAGTGATCGCGGGATCTTTGTGAAGCAGACGATCAATGTCGAGCGCGAGCGGGTGGATCAGTAGCGTGAGGGTATGATAGATCTCTTTTGTACGGGGATGAGTATGAGAAGCGATGCCCGCTCGCCTCTTGGAGGTCAATGTCCAGCCTCTTGCGTCACGCATACGTTGAGTCACATCATTTGGTTCTCTCACGATCTCTTTCTTGTAGCCGGCTGACCACAACAGCATACTTGTCGTCACTTGAGTCTGCGCATGTACAAGGCTAGAGCTGTTACAACGGACGGGCTTCTGGGATGGGGTTGGTTGAGAGTTTGATAAATTCACTGCCTTTCCAAGTCTTCCTACGTGAAGAGAGAAAAAGACGGGTGCTTCGAGTTGACAAGACATTCCGGGTACAGTGAAAGGGCACTTGACGCGGCGGTCTCAGACAGTGTTTACTCCCGTCGATCAACTTCGCCGCAACCTCTGCGAGTTGACGCTTTCATACTCAACGCTTCACGTTCCTCAGCTCGACATTGCCGAGCAGGACAACACAAAACTGTACTGGGTACGGGCGCCACGTAAATTCCGACCACCTCGACCTCGATGTCGAATTCGCAAAACGAAACCAGTACGGATGAAGCCGGCAAGCAGGGAAACGAACGACCCAAGCCTCAGGGAGTCAGACACCCCGATCGGTCGGGATACGTCTCAGGAACAAGGTACAACGTCAAATATCCCATGTCGCGGCCTGGTCTACGAAGCGACGGCAGCTTAGCCGCTGGTAACAGCTGTGCGAACGAGCACGAGGAAAGCGTCAACCCCCAAGAGCATACAACTACAACGCAGCCCTTCCGCTCCTTCGACCTGCCGCGGGAGCTGCGCGATTGCGTCTACTCGCTCGTAGCCGCCCAGCTCCCCAAATCACGGGTCATGCGCCAATGCGGGCCCGACAAGCCGTACGCCAAGTACACCTTCGAGCGTGCGACCCCTATGAAGCAGAATCTGGCCATGTTCCAGATGCCATCGACTGGCAGGGCTTCAAGCCAGCTGCGATCCGAGTTTCTGCCCGTCTTCTTCGCCAAAACCAGCTTTGAGATTCTACTCAACTTTGATGGAGACGACTTGAGCCACCTGTACACCGATGCACATGCAAGCATTGGGAATCGAAGCCCGCAGGCGTCAGACGCTCCAACACCTCGGATCTTCCATGGTGTTTCGCGACCTGTCAATCCGAATCTGCGCGCACAAAAACCTCGACGCAGAAGATCTCCAGCGTTCGACCTACATCACCGCCATGGCGCCCGGGTACCGCTAGGTCGACGACTTCCTAGCCTCCGTCGCCTTGCAGTGTCGCAGTGGCCACATGGAGGTCAAAATTGGACGCAATACGATCGACCCCCCTTGAGCGGAGGAAGTTGTGTGTGAGAAAGCCAAGAAGCCTATTCTCCCTGTCAAGGAAGCGATGGCGGAAGTTGCAAAGCGACAGGACTTCATGGGGTTTCTGATGGAAGATCTTTACGAGATCACACAAGCAAGAAGGAGGTAACTGAAGCCTCTGATTTGGGCTTGAAGCATGGTCGCCTCTGTGTCCCCCCTCGTGCTCTCTTGTTTGGCAGCTCAAGTGTAAGGGGCAGTAGGCGTCCAAAAAAGGACAGTGCTGGGATGAGTTAGTGTGCCCTAGGCGCCCGAAAAAGCATAGTGCTGGGATGAGTTAGTGTGCTTTTGCACCCTAATCTTGACAGAAAGGCTGGAGGGAGAGTCGCATGTCTGAGATGGCGCTCGGGGTTTTGGAAAATCTTGATCGATGCCTGTGCTACTGAGGACGAGGACATGGGAAAGCGAGACACAAGCGGAGAATCACACTGTTTTTGAATCCAAAAGCTAGAGCAGACTTCCTGCTTTTCAAATTTCATACCGAGACGTGAAACCACAGAAACAAGCCCGCCATAAATCTCGCACGGGTCATCACAGCACCCACCCGGCCCCCTACAACCGACTAGGCATCCTCGTCGCCCCATCCAGCCTCATCACCTCCCCATTCAGCATCCCATTCTCAACAGCAAACCTCACCGCCCCCGCAAACTCCTCCGCCTTCCCCGCCCTCTTCGGGAACTCAAACACCCTCTCCAAGCTCTGCCTCACCTTCCCACTCATCTGCGCCGTCATATTACTCTCAAAAAAACTCGGCGCAATCGCCACACACCGGATCCCGAACTGCGCCAAATCGCGCGCCAGTACCAGCGCCATCGACCTTATGGCCCCCTTCGACGCCGCGTATGCCAACTGCCCCGGCTGGCCGTCGAACGCCGCGCTGCTGGACACGAGCACGAGGACGCCTCGCTCGCCGTCGGGCTGCGTGGGGTCATTGGTGACCACGTGCGGCAGCGCCAGGCGCAGCAGATCTAGCACGCCGCGCAGATTGATATTCAGCACGAAGTCGAGCTGCGCCATGTCGACTGGGTTGTTGTGGCGGTCGATCAGTTTGGCTGGGTTACCGACGCCGGCGGCGGGAATCACGCCGCCAAGGGGTGCGCCGGTTTTTTGGGTCCAGGCGACGAGGCCATTGACGGCGGATTCGACGCTCGGGGTTTCGCTGATGTCGGTTTCGAAGAAGGCGGTGCGGTCGCCGAGCTCGCTGACGACGCTGGCGCCGTTGTCGGCGTTGAGGTCGAGGATGGCGATGTAGCCGCCATGGGCGTGGAGGTCACGGACGGTGGCGAGACCTAGGCCTGAGGCGCCACCGGAGACGATGAAGGTGCGATCTTTGACGTGCATGATGGCTATGTATTTCCCGACAGGACTGGATTAAAGCTTGGGAGACTGGGTTGGGTCCGAAGGAAGATGGTACGGTAAAGTGAGCGTCCCAATCTCCAGTGGAACAGAATTGGAAACGACCTGAGCAATCCTACTGTATGCAGAGATCCAGCACGAATCCTACTTGTGACACTCCGAGCAAGACCTCGTCGGAGCATGTGAAGTGCATCTCACCTCGGCACCGCTGAGACGCAGCAACCTGGTAAGCTTCGGCCTGTTCCGTCGAGCTGCGGGCGCTCCCGCTCTCACTCCGAATGCGACTTCACCTTTGCAGCTCCCTCGCGTCGCAAGCAAGAACCTCTCCCGCGCGAACGATACATAGGTCCCTCCAACCTTCCCGGCGATTGGCACAGCCACACTTGCGCTATTCACGATCGAGAAACCGCCTGTACGCGAACAACAAAAAGCCCAACACACAATGGCCTCCCCAATCCCCAACGGCCACCCCTCCACCCCCCCAACAATCACCGACAACACCACCGACACCACCACCGACACCACCACCGCGCCCGCGCACATCCCAGGACCAACCTCGGCACCCGCGCCCCCATCCACCGCCCCGGCCGCCCCCGCACCAACCACAACCACCACCACCACCACCCCCGCGCCCCCACCCGCCCCCTCCACAGCCGCGCACACGATCCCCACGCCCGAAGCCCCCCCCACCTCCCTCACGGACGACGGGACCGCCAAACGCCCGCGCGACGCCCGCCTGATCCACCTCGTCCTGTCACAGCTAGGAATCCACTCCTACCAAGAGCGCGTCCCGCTCCAGCTCCTCGACTTCGCGTACCGCTACACCAGCGGCGTGCTGAACGACAGTCTGCGTCTTTCCGCTGAAGGGTACAGTGGTACAGGGGGTGGGGAGGGCGGGAAGGGAGGGAAGCGTGGGGCGGGTGGGGGGGACGAGGGGCAGGTGGGGGTGCAGGCGATTCGGCAGGCGGTTGCGAGTCGGACGGGGTATGCTTTCCAGGGGGCGTTGGGGCGGGAGTTTCAGTTGAGGCAGGCGGAGGAGCGAAATCGGGTTGCGTTGCCTAGGGTTGAGAGGGGGTGGGGCGTGCAGTTGCCGGCGGAGAAGTGGTGTTTGAGTGGGGTAGGGTGGGGATTGAGGGGGGAGTGGGAGAGTGAGAGTGAGGATGAGGGGGATGGGGGGAAGGAGCGGAAGGGGAAGGGGGGGGTTGGGGCGGATGGGGATGAGGAAATGGGGGGTGTGGAGGGGGAGGGGGATGGGGGGCAGGGCGAGGAGGAGGAGGATGAGGAGGGCGCGGGGCGGATGGAAGATGTGTTTGGGGGTGAGGCGGAGGCGGATGAAGATGCGAAGATGGATACCAGTTGAGGTGATGGTTGGGCTTTGATGCTACAGCGGGGCGTTGGGGTTGGGCTTTGATAATTGGTATACCCGGTATCGAGACGCGGCGTGTATTATTAAGCGTCCATGGCCACCGGATCAGGTCAACTGCTCGCCGTTCACACGAGGGGCCAGGGTTCGCGAAAAAGAGACTTTTGGCTATGTAATTTTCGAATAACGTTGGCTTCTGCTCCACTACCGCTGTTCCCAAAAAGCTCAGCGCTTGCACTCGGGTATATCAGATGCAGCCTAAACCAAAGCATTGCAGAAATGCCATGCCCCTTGCCACATGAAACCCTCAAACGCAGCAGACACAAAACCCAACGGCTTCATCCTCCCTGGCAACTGTCTTACCTCCTTTTCTTCACCAAGCCCCCTCCAAGGTCGCCAAGCCGTGGATCGTTCGACTTCTTCGCGTGATGAGATCAGCGCCTCCTATGGCTGCTGCGCGCCACGCTGGAAGCAAGCTTGTGCAGCATGGTGATGGATTTCTGCGTCATCTCGTACGACAGTCGCGCGCTCTTAGCGGCGTGCTGCGCGGTCTCCGCAGAAATCTGCGCCTCGCGCACGCTGATGAGCGAGTCGTTGAGGACCTGACGAACACATTAGCATATTCATCTGGCGTGAAACTATGTTTGGATCAAAGACGTACCTTGGCGAAGCTGAGCAAACGCTCCTTGCGAGCGGTGTTGTTCTCGCGCTGAGCTTTGCCCACCAGCTGTGCGGAGAGCGACTGCACGGTGGGCGAGCCTTCGTGGTCGCCGACGGCTTCTATCAGAGTGGCGTCACCGGCGATATTGGTGGCGCAAGTCTCGGCGTGCAGAGCCGGATGGTCGCCGTGGGACCAGCTGGGCATCTTCGAGAGCTGAGGCGGCGACTTGGCCGATGCGAGGGTCAACGAGTCTGCACGAGGCGGGCCCCTGTCAGAGCAGTCGGGGTAGCTTCCCAGAGTCGTGGGAGGGGGTCCGTGACGCTCGCCCCTTTCCCTTCGCTCACGCCTGCTAGAGAAGAGGCCGTTGATTTTGTCCAGCACGTTGCGCGTCTTCGACTGCGAGCGCGGTGCCTGAAGGAATGTTAGTATTTGATCAAGTTCCGTGAAGATGGGACAACACAACTTGCCCTCGGCGTGGGAATAGTGCTCTTAGAAGCCGTCTGAGGCGTTCCACCGGAAGGTCCACGGCCACGAAGGGAGTTACCGACAACGTTGAACCTGTTGGCTGTGCCTGTCGTCGGCGTTGGCACACGAGAAGCCTTCTTTGACTCCACAGAGGCCGTAGTACGAGCAAAGCCAGACGCAGGCGAAGGGAGGGCGGTGCGAGTGGTGATGGCCGGCTTGCGACGGTCTGTCGTCGGTGATGACTGGCGCCTGGGAACCGTTGGCGAGCCCGCGGACTGATTTGGCGTCTGAAACTGCCCCACGGGCGACTTGCCAGGAATGCGAGACGGGTAGCCGATGGACGGGGACGGAGTAGCGACGTCTTTCGGAGGCGGAGGAGGCGCTCTCTGAGGCTGATCCGCAGGATGATGCACCGGCGGCTTCAAAAACTTGTCGGCCACAGGTGACATCTCTTTCTCCGAAGGGGTGCTGGCCGACCACTTGCTAATGGGGTTGTTGGCAGTCGACTGAGCGCCCTCAGCGCGTGTTGTAGATGGTCCTCGGGTTGCTGATGGACCACGGCGATGTCCGTGAGCTTCAGTGTGTCCGCCGGATCCGTCCGTGTCTGATTGTTCACTCAGCCGCATTTGAAGGAACTTTTGCGCCGTGGCTGCGCTCTGCTCCAGACCGGTCCGGGAATCAGTCTTGGGTGCTGTTGCCGGCTTGAGGCGCCCGAACATTTGCTTCATTCTTTTGTCGTCGACCACAGCCTTGGGAGGACTTCCATGACCCTCCAGATGCGAGAGCGCGCGGTCGACTTGATGGTTCGATTCTGGCTCCTCGTCAAGACCAGCTCCGTCCAAAGGAAGCGCAGCCTCAGAAGGAATGGTAGGCAGTAGGCCTGCGTACGGGCTCGTTGGAGGAGGAAAGCTCGGCTTGATGAACTCTTCATCAGTGAAATCCTCACTCGCGTCGCCTTCGCCGTCGACGGAAAGTGCAAGCCCAACTTCATGCCCATGGGTCGGCTGGTTCGTATAGTGCAAGACTCTGTCGGGTGGAGTAGTGACTTCGTCTTCGTCGCCAGAGCTGCCTTCCATCGTACTTCCTTCCGCATACTGCGTGGGAAGGCTGGACTTTTGTGATGCCGACTCGATGCTACCCAAAGAGGGTTCGTCCATAGTGCCCACTGCACTCGGTGTAACAGAACGACGCCTCAAGCCAAGAGAGCCTTTGCTTCCGTCCGAGGGAGTGCGATCCATTCTCCTCAGCCGCGACACACGCCTCTTCATTCCATGATCTAGCACGTCAAGAGCATGCTGAGCATCCAGCCTGCGCGAACCGAAGGAAGGCGCGTTGGCAGGTCTCGGAGCATCGTCATCCGAAGAACGGCTATGCTTGACACTCACAACCGTTGCCTTCTTCGAGTCCGGAATAGGAATGCGCGATGCAGTTTTCATGCTCCTCGGGGATCCGAGGGCGGTGTATGTGCTGCCAGGGCGAGGTCTGGAGAAGTTTGCCGGCGAAGGGCTGGTCGGGCGTGAGCTGCCCGGACTGCCAGTCCCCTTTGCAAAGTCGGTGAAGCCGTGCAGCAAGCGCTGTCCCGATTTTGCTGCAACAAGATTGCCAGACGAGATTCTACTTCGCAGCGAAGCCTGACGTGGGGGATAAGTGCCGTCATTGTGGCGGTAAGCTGGCGCCTGCTGGTATTGTGCGCTCTGAGTGTCCAGTGGCGAATCTTCGTCGTCGTCGGACGACGGGTGGCAACCACTGTATTCCTGGTATGAGTAATCCATTGACGGCGAGCTGCGATCGTTGGCAATTTGCTGACTGCTCCGTCCGTCCGTGATGATATTGGTCAGCTCGCTCGCCGCCGACATCATCGAGGTTGGTGTGAAAGCTCGTTGAGAAGACGGAGCGTCAATAGACTTCGCTGGCGCTTCTTGAATCACGTTCGACGTTGTACTGGTAGCAGAGCTGGGATCCTGCGAGCTGGAGGCAGCTGAGGGCGTGAAAGGCGAGCTGCTGCCCTGGTTCTGGTGCGGAGGCGACTGTGAATGGGGCATTGTCGGCTTTAGCGTCGGCCACTCGTGGCGACCTCCAGCAATGGAAGTGAACTCCAGAGGCTGCTCCACGGCGTCCATAAGGCAGCGACTGTCTTTGGAGGGGCTCAATGCGGTGGAAAGGTGGGCGATGGGGCGGGAGGGCAGTGCCTTTTCGTGAGGCAGCAACTTGCTCGCGCTGGAGGTACTCTGACCTAGCGTCTGCAACGCGCATCAAGGTCAGCTTCTGGCGCGCGCCGTAGGTACGACTGGCGAGGAGCGATTGACGCACCTGGCAAGAGCGCGATGCTGGTAGTCCGGGAGTCGTGCCCCGCAGACTTTTCGTTTCGTCAAGAGACTTGTTGTTGTTGGCGAGGGTGACTCGAGGGCGGTGCGATTGAGGCTGCGCGGTCCTCGGGGCATTTACACGGCGAGGCAGCTTAGAGGGAGTCTGCAAGGAGGGCTTGTTGTTGTTGTTGTTGTTGTCATTCGACGGCGTGGCCCTCGCGGGTGGGGGGATGTTGATGTCTCGCTCTGTCAACGGCATCGCAATGCGCGATAAGGATGTGGTGTCGAGTGCAGGCGCATCAACGAGGATGGCTGGGGGAGGGAGGGGGGGCTGTGAATGGGGGAGTCGGGGTGATGAGTGTGGGGGGAGGGGAACGGGGCAGGCGATCAAGACATTGTGTCGGGAGCGGGAGCGCACACGCGCAACGACATCTGCCAAGCGACGGGAGACACGACGGTCGTTTGCACTGCAAACGGAAGGAGCGAGCTGGGGGGCGACTTCCCGGCAGCCTGCGAGCGCCCGCCTCTCTGGGACTGCCTCTCACTTACCGTGAGGTACGAGGTACACTTCCGTACCATACCGCTCCACTTCCATGCATCATCAAGATGGCTTTCGTGCAACAAGACAAATTCTTGCTGGATTGGTTGCTATGCTTCATATCGATAGCATGCGCATCCAATGTCTCCCGCGTATATCCTGGTAGATGGCGGCGTTGAAGCTTCTTCTTCTTCTTCTTCTTCTTCTTCTTCTTCTCCTCCTCCTCCTCCTCCTCCTCCTCTGCCGTGGTCGACGCTGCCAGGAAAGCCGAGGCGTCCGCGTCAGGCACCACTAGCTGCCCAGCGTGGAGCCTGATGAATGTCGCCATCCTCATCTGAAGCCTAACGGAAATTGGGCGCACGACCGACCGGATGCTGTCACAGCGAACTCGAGGCCGGGCATGGTGAGCGGGAATGAAGCAGGGTCGGCGAGGGCAGGCGCAGGTGAAGTGGTGGCCTCTCGGCCAGCTATCGGACGTCAATTTCGGGCGGCGGGCGGATCAGGAACCGATCAACAGCGCGTCGGGTAAAACTATTGCCGCCTTTTCAGCAGCTTTCTAACGTATCGCTCGGAAGAGAGTTTCGCATGCGCTCTTTACAGGGCTCGGCGCTAGAGGCATTAAAAGTTCTTGTCCGTTGCTTGTCTCGTGCGACGACCTGTCCTCGCTGTCCTTCCACTTCACCTCGCATACACGCTGGATGAGGACGACATGACGCCCGAATACAAAGCAGAGAAGGAGGCCTGGGTCTCTCACCTGGATGGTGGCGGCATCTGGTACGTGAGAACCTCTGCCATGGCCATGTTGATCGCCAGCTAATACTCTTCGCTTTTCAGGGAGATCAACCATGTCACGCTCGTTGCGCCTGTTTGTCTCCCGCCATGCAACCTCTATCGTCTCGGACGCTGACCGTTTCAGGCGGCCGCACTACTATGGGCGCTTTTGCAAACGCGCCAGAGTTTCTTCAGGCCGTACGGCTTGCCGGCGGCTGTCACGGATTTCATGCTTCACTGCTGCGTGATTTTGTTCGCCATCACCGTCTATTCGCCGTCGCCGCAGATTTTGAACGGTCTACTGCTGTTGCCTGCCATTGCGACTCTACTGCAGCCCCAGGTCAACACTGACGTACCTGCCGACGTGGTGGCCAAGTCGAAGGCGGACGCCAAACCGCAGGACGGCAAGAAGTCCGATGCGAAGGGCGTGGCGGGGACGAAGGACGCAGATGGCAAGGAGGTGAAAGACCCTCTGCCTGTGAAGCCCTTCATCACCACCTACCGCGGTGCCATGATGATCATCACCTGCATCTCGATCCTCGCAGTCGACTTTCCCGTCTTCCCTCGTCGCTTCGCAAAGACCGAGAGCTTCGGCACCTCGCTCATGGACCTAGGCGTCGGCTCTTTCGTCTTTGCCGCCGGAATCGTCGCGGCACGCCAGCACCTGAAGGAGGAGAAATCTGGCCGCCCCTCCTTCTCCGCGCGCATGCAGACCGCCATGCGCCACTCCCTCCCCCTCTTTGTCCTGGGCTTCATCCGCCTCTGGAGCGTCAAAGGCCTCGAATACGCCGAGCACGTGAGCGAATACGGCGTGCACTGGAACTTCTTCTTCACGCTCGCCCTCCTACCGCCGACCATCGCCCTACTCCAACCCTTCCTGCGCCACATGCCCTCTCTCGGCCTGGTCGCTTTCGCCATCGCCATCAGCCAAGAGCTCGTCCTCTTCATGCCCAAAGACGTCAAAGTCTACATCATTCTCTCGGAGCGCGACCCGAACGACTGGATGTCGCAGAACCGCGAGGGCGTCTTCTCCTTCGCCGGCTACCTCGCCATCTTCAT
The DNA here is from genome assembly GCA_004216415.1 of Aeminium ludgeri. Lineage (NCBI taxonomy): Eukaryota > Fungi > Ascomycota > Dothideomycetes > Mycosphaerellales > Aeminiaceae > Aeminium > Aeminium ludgeri. The sequence continues at coordinate 690,459 of SGQK01000001.1, forward strand.
CGCCGGCATGGGCATCGGCACGGGAATCCTACCGCGCGACCCGGAGCCCGAATCCACCGAGCCCGACCCCATGGACGAAGACGCCGACTGGCTGGCCGAAGTCATGGGCGCGCCCGCCCCGGAAGGCAGCGCGCCCAAACCCCCGCCGCCACCAGAAGAACCACCGCAACTCAAACCCGAACTGCCGCAAACGACGCACTTCCACCTCGTGAAATGGACCGTCATCTGGTTCGTCCTCTCGGTCTGGGCACTATGGCGCTACGGCCCGCGCCTCGTCGTGTCCCGGCGCATGGCGAACCTGGCCTACGTCGTCTGGGTCTGCTGCTTCAACACGGCGCAACTCCTCTGCTTCTGCTCCATCGAGAACCTGCTATTCGGCAACATCTACACGGCGACGGACAAGGCGACGGAGAAGCGGCGGGCGGATTTCGCCACGAGTCCGATTCTGCGCGCCTTCAACCGGAACGGGCTGGCGTTGTTTTTGCTCGCGAATCTGCTGACGGGGGCCGTGAATATGGGGCTCGAGACGCTGCGCATGGGTGATGTCGAGTCGATGACGGTGTTGGTGGGGTATACTGGGGTGATTACCGGGACGGCGCTCGCGCTGGATCGCTGGGATATTTCGATCAAGTTGTAGAGGTTGCTGCAGAAGAGGGCATGGGGGGGGGGAGGGATTATGTATAGATTTTGTTTTGGGGGGTTGTACGGCATATTGGGATGAGCGTGTGTTGGGGGGATTGGTCAATGTAGACTAGTGGTGGAGAGCCTTGCAGTTGAAAGGAATTCTCGGCTGTCCGCGATGCTTACAGAAACTCTTATTAATCACACACGTGCTTCGCACCGACGCTTCCATGGCTCATTCATCACTTTGGGGTGCCTCGCTCGTCCGTCACAGGCACCAGGCTGTGCACAAGCCTCTTCCGAGCGTCCAAAGCCATCACGAGCTTTTCACAACCACTCTCAATCTCTCTCCGCCGCCCCCTTAACCCTCGCCCCGTTATTCGACCGAAAGTTCTTCGCCAGCTCCCCCACCCCCGTATCCCTCGCCAACTCATCCTCATCCGAGTCATCCAGAATAATCATCTCAGTCTTCTCGACATCCTGCGCTTCCGCATCGCCACCCTCATCGACATCCATCGGATCCCCACCATCAACCCTGTCAAGTTCCCCCCCACTCCCATGCGCACTCCCCGCCACCAAGCCCACCGCCCCGCTAACAGATTTCTCCGCGCGCCTCCGTTCCTCCGCCTCCTGTTCCCTCCTCACAGCATTAAACTCCTCCACGCCCCCCTTCCGCCCATCCAACGCCTTAAGCTCCTTACCCAAATCCCGCACAGCCCGATTCCGCGCGGAGTTCTTCACCCCAACAGACCGCGAATTCACCTCGTGCAAATCCAGCTGCTCGATCCGCGAATCGGCCCAGAACCAGCTGCGCCCGGCTTCGATGCGCATGTCGTGCTTCAAGCTGTATTCGCGCGCGTGCGTGATGGCTGCCAAGCCGCGTGAGAGGGCGTCGGTTTCGGCGCCGGCGAGGGTTGGGGCCGCGTTGACGGCCTGGAAGGATGCGGGTGCAGGGATGTCGGGGGGCGTGAACCAGGCTGCCAGTGCCGCGTGCTCGGGGCAGCGGCCTAGCACGCGTGTGTAGGGGATTTCGATTTTGGCCGGGTTGTAGGGGTACCAGGGGCCGTAGCCCGGGAGGCCTTCGGGGAGGTCGGAGGCGGGGAGAGGGGTTGCGCCGGGCCCATCGTGGCTGCGTGTGGGGTCGCGGGTGTAAATGTGGCCGCTGAGGTGGAGGCAGGTTTGGTAGGGGGTGGGTTGGAGGGATTCGGTGTCTTCGCCTATGTCCATGTTTACGAGGCGCACGCGGATGGCCGTGATGTACATGACGTCGGTGACAGTGTCGCTGCGTTGTTCGAGCGGGCGGGGCATGAGGCGGACGGTGTCGCCGACTGTGAGGAATTCGGCGCCGGTGTAGATGGCTTGAGCGAACACTGTGGCGTTGGGCCAGACGCCTTTGAAGCGGTAGCGTCCTTGGATGTTGAAGCTGCGGCCTATCGTGAGCGCGTGCCTGATGCTGGGGTGCCAGTCCGGCTCTGGGACGCCGTTCAGGCATTCTTTCCAGACGAAGAACGGGCGGAGAGCGTGGAGTGGCAGGTATTTGTGCTGTGTTGTGGATGGTTTGTGCGGGTTTCCGGGCTGTGCCAGCGGTTCCACGCGCCAGCCGGAGTAGTTCACGTTTCGTACTTTTGCAGCATCGCCGGCCAGATCATCGTCGGTCACCTCTTCTTCTGGCATCTGAGTGACCGTGCCGACTTCCCAGATCGGTGGCCCCAGCCATGTCTTTGCAGCGGCGTCCATGCGGTGGAAAGCTTGTGTGTTGGGGTTCCACGCGATGCTTTCCCCGCCCTGGAGTTTGCGTACGAATAGCACCAGCTCGCCAATGCGAGGAACATATCGAGCGTACTGTCGAATTGCGCGAATTACTCTTTTGAGGCTCAAGTTGGCGGTCCTCCAGTCCGGCGATGAATATTCTTCGATAGCGAGATCGGTTCCCTTCTCCTCGGCTATTTTGAGTTTATTGATCATGATCTCGTAGACATCAGGAGTACCTTCATTATCCACAGTCTTCCGAACCGCGGGAGATTCAGATGGCAAATCTTCAAGTGGCCGTCCTGCGTTGCGCACAGGCTGCTTGGGCTTTCTTGCTAAAGACGTGGCAGGCTTGCCTTCAGTTTTGACTCTACTTGTGCCATGGGCGCAGAGCTTGCACGAGCAACCAAAAGGCCCGCCGGTGTCCATCAGATGCTTGAAGTGCGGATAGAACTCGTTGAGTGACCGGAATTGACCCCTTGGGTGGCCATAGACGTAGCGATCGACGTGCGAGGTTCCGGGTCTCGTTCTCTCGAAGCCGCCGTAGCCCCGTGGAAGTTGGTCGAGGCGGTAGGTGACGCCGGGCTGCTGGCCCCCCAGATCCTTGATCCATTTGTCTGTTGCAACCCTCTCGAGAAAATAGGCGTCATTGCGAACGTACGCGTGTTTTGGCCACTTCCGACCGTCGCCGTCCGAGTTGTTGGGGTTGATGCTGAGGATTTGAACGGCCATGGTGAATGATCAAGGGGCTGTGTTGGAAGTGAGTGAATGGTCACATTCCCGGCAAGAGGCTTGAGGATGCGTCTAAGGCCTGGTCATCGGCCTCTATTGATTTTTCGTGTTGTTATGTCTTACGAACAAGTTGCTCGAATCAGCGGCTGCAAAGCGTTGTCTGTGGTTGCGGCGAATATTCTCTGGCCATCGATGATCCGAGACAACAGCGGCCAGAAGCAGAAGACTAACGAACGTCCATTTCTTCTCGCAGGCGTGGAATAAAGAGCGAAGGTGAGAAGGTGTTTTGTTATGCCCAGTTTAGCAGCGGGGAAGACGCTCGGACGCAAGTCGCGACGCCTGCCACGACTTTTGTCCCCGTGAGATGGCTAAGCAAGCAAGATAGCAGCACCTTCCTCACGTCCCAAACGATGCCCTTTCAAAACGTTCATCATGCTCCGCTCCACAAACACCTATCTCGGCTTTCAGAATGATTTTTGCCTGGGTGAAGCTGCTTCAGGATTGATGATATCGTGTTACCGCTGCCAACGATCTGACACCTGGCACTCTTGTGGCAAGCCCACTACGTATTGCCCTGGCTTTTTGTGCAACGCAATATGCTGTGAGTCCGCTACAATGAGCCCGATGTGATGTGTACTGAGGCCCATCGCTACGTAAATCTTGGGAAGTGAGCCCTGGCAGGCTTCACCTCACTTCATTTACAACTTTCGCTCCTTCTTCGTCACCGACTGGCTCGATTGGGAAGGAACAGCAGGTAGAAGTGAGAGAGGGACGAGCATGGAGGTCCTGAGTCACCACAAAGTCAGCCGTATTTGATGGGATGTGCGGCGTTCAATCAGACTACAATAGGTCGTTGCTCCTCACACCATCTTCCTCTTTCTTACAAGAACAGACACGGACATCGACCAATTCACCAAAACCATGGCCCCACTCCGTCAACCTCGTGAGGGAGTCCACAAGATCCACTCGCCTCCCTCCCAGAAGCAGAAGGTCACCAAAACCAAGAAAGTCAAGACGGCGACAGTCACGCCCCGCCGCTCTGCGAGGCTACAGCTGCACAACTCGTCCGTCAAGAAAGAGAACGAGAAGAGTCACTTTCCCCTTCTTCTCCCTTCCCCCCTAACTCCGGGCTATGAATCCCTCCCTGGCCATCGCTCCTGTGGGACGCAGGGACACCCAGCTCTTCTGCTGCATCGTCACCCCCAACGATGCTCGTTGTAACCGCCAGCTCCGCGCCGAAGCTCTCCCCATCTTCTTCGCCAAGCACACCTTCGAGATCGACGCCGAAACCGACTTCATGTTGATAGATGACTTGCCTTGTGCCGACTTGATCAACGTCGCTATTCACCGCGCCAAGTTTTGGACGAACAAAGGTTTCGACCTGCAGCTGTGAAACCACAAGTCGATGCTGGACACTCCGTACTACTGGGCGAAGAAGCTGAAGGACTTCAATGACGTCGCCAGCTTCCAGAACTTCGAGCTGCACATCGACTCTAAGGAGAGGGGGTGGAGGGATTAATTGCTCGATGAGTTTCTCCAAGGCCTTGTGTGCTCCTCACTCCCTGATTGCACGCGCTGTCTGAAGATCGACAAGGGAATCCCAACTATTACGGAGGAAAAGCATCGACGCTGGAAGTTGGCCACGGACCTTGATCTAGACGATCCGTCGGGGCAAGATATGCTTGCGCGGGCGAAGAAGGTGGCGAAGAAAATTGCGACACGTGAATCCTTCAGGGGGTTCTGTTTGGGTGATCTTTGCGAGATCGCGAAGGCATTATATTTGAGAGCGGATGAGCTCACTTTCAAGTAAAATGAGCTTACATAGCAGAGGGGAGGTAAAAGTGCGAAGTGTCACGAGCAGCCACGGTGAACACCGGGGACCGAGACTTGCTGTGGTGCGAGCAGGATGTATTATACTCAAGCGGAGGGCGCAGGACCCGAAGCTAGCGCGACAAGCGGAGCGAGGGAGAGCTAGCAGGGTTCTCGCCTTCCGGGCTTACAATGAATTTCATGTCAAGTACCACTGTCTTCTTTGAGCATCCTTTATTTGGCGTCATGGTTCGTTGACGGCGATGAAAGGTAGGAGCTCTCGGCTCTGGGAGCAGTTATCACCACAGCAGTGCTTGACGAGCTGGAAACAAGACCGAGAGGGCTGTAGTTCTGACCTGAGAAATCCACGGATGAGGTGATGTATAGCCCTTTGGCAGTCTTTTCAAACTGACGAAGTGTCCACTGTAAGCCGCCGCAAATCTGACAGGTCCGCCTCTCCATTCTCAACCACTCTCAAGCAAGACGGTGTCACTGCCAGCGCAACCAGCTAAGATTGCATACACTACGCTGAGCAAACTGGTAATGCCTCAAACTCATCAAGCATCCCCCAGCCCTCCGCCTTGAACCCCGCCCCCCTTTTCGACAAGCTTCACGCCCGGCCCCAACCCAGCCCACCCGACAACCCTCATCTCCGTCGCCGCCCCTCCGTCTCCCTCTTCATCACCCTCCTCGTCTTCCATGTCAGGCATCTCGAATTTCTGATACACCCGATTGCCCTCCTGATCGAACCTCTTCTTCTTGCGCTGCAACAAGACATCGAGCTCAAATATCCGCGCCTCGGCTTCGCCGGCCACGTTTTGAATGCGCGCGAGCCTGGTCGTCATCGCGGGCTGCCATTTAGTGGACTCGTCGCACGCGAGCTCGGAAAAGGCGATGACGTCTCCCGTGACGGCATCTGATTCGGCAAGGGCAGGGAGAGAGTCGGAGCTTGGAGGCATGGGTGGGAAGCCTGACGTGTCTTCTTCCTCCGCCTCTCCAAAGCCATCTTCATGCTCGCCTTCATCCTCGAGGAGCGCCCCCTCCTCCCAGTACTCATCATCGTCGTCCTCTTCCTCCTCTGCGTCGTCGTAGTCGAGGCCGTCGCCACCGCCGTTGGTGTTGTATTTGTCGTACGTCTCGAAGAAGTCGCCATTTTGCTTGTGGCTCTTCCGAGGACCCTCCATGTACGTTTTTTTGGTGCGCTTGTTGGTCTTCTTCTTGCGTTGATGCGGGTCCCAGCGCTGATAGAATGGGAATGGAGGCGTGGAATATGTGACGTCGTCTTGACAGCACTCGACAGCAGTGAGATGGATCTTGTCCTGCCAAGAGCTTTCGTTACCGTTGTCTTCCTGGTCGGCCCCCGCGTTTTGTGGGGGTTCTTTCTGCTGTGTGGTTTCGGTGGCCTGGGTTGCTTCCTTCGCGGCATTCCTACCTGCCCGAGCGGCGAGCTTCGATTGCAAGAGGTCTTTTTGGTCTTGCGTCTTTGGCACGCGGACCCCAAGGCTGCCATACAGAAGCCTCTGTGAGCCGGCAAGGTCGAGCTTTGAGCGCCGGGCTACTGATGGGGGTACCATTGTCGTCGACTGAGTGATCGTCGGTTTTCGAGCATCCGCGGTTGATGTCGATAGAGTTGCCGGTGGCTGCTCCTTCGAACCCAGCTCTTCGGGTCCTTCATCATCGTCATCACCTGCAGTTGGCCCCATTGAATGTTTGGCGATGGGCGTGACCTCTACACCGCCGTCGGCAATTCCGGACAAGAGCGCTTGCCGGCGTGCTTCAAACTCATCTGACTCTTTTGATGCACCTGTCGCTTGCTTCTTGTTCTTTTGCCGCTGACTTGAGTTTTTGGCTGGCTCATGGTCAACAGAATCATCACTCGAGTCTTTTGAGTCCGAATCGGAGCTCTGTGAGTCCGATTCGGAAGAGCTTGAGGCCGCACCACAGGTCACGCCACTGGTCTCGCCGGGCACTGGTTTTGTACCAGCTGGAGTTGCCAAGGATACCGGTATGTGAGTCCCATCAGCGTCGGTTCTCGGTTGAGGCGTTGTGTTCGCACTGGAGCTCTCCCAGTTCTTCAAATCCAGCATCCTTGCGGTTGCGGGGAGAACTTTAATCTCTTTGAGATGCCGCAGCTTGTTCGCGTCACGCCTGCGGGCGTTCCGGCTCTTGGTCTCATTCTTGCCCTCGAATGGCACCCCGACAATCTTCTTGGCGGCTTTGGGCTCTTGCGATTCTTTCACTGCTTCGTCGTTCTCTCCGCGTTTACGCTTATTGCCGATGTCCGGTGTCGTGGAAGGTGGGCACGCTCGCTTCTTAGGCGTGGGCGGAATGCCCCTCCACTCTTCACTTGCTTCGGAGTCGCTGTCTGGTGAGTCTTCTGAGCTGCTCGTGGAGCTGCTCGTGCTACTGCTTGAATCTGAGGTTGCCCCGTCTTGTGCTTCGGAAAGCGAGGCCTCACTCGAGTCGTCCGATCCTGATTCTGCGGCCGAACCATCCTCCTCGTCCGTCATGAAGTCTTGATCCTCGCTCTCATCATCTTCATCTTCATCTGGTTCGCCATCCTCCATAAGCCTCAGAGGCTCTCGGTCCTGCTCTTCGTGCGCTTCGCCCACGTCTTGCTCCGCCATCAACCTTCGTCGCTTCCTCGGTGGTATGCTGACTTCTGGCCTCGTCGGCGCCCTCAACAGTGGCCTTCCGAACGGCACCCCATCCACCAAATGCCTGCCATCCGGCGCAATCTGATCCCTCCCAGCCAGCGTCCTGCCGCGCACATCTGTATAGCTGTACGGATGGATCCTGACCTCGTCGTCATCCTTGCACACTTCACCAACGACATGGTAGTGCAGACACTCGTAGCCGGCGACAGAAATGGCGTAATCCTCGAGCCCCCAAGTGTCGGCTTCAAGGGGGAAAACGTGGTTGATCGCGCGGAGGAGCTGTGAAACCGTAATGTTGGGGTCGTTGACGGGCCAAAGGGTTCGCGTGGGCGGGAGATCGTTGCGTTCTATGCGCATACGAAGGCGCATGGTGGGCAAGTTGATGTGGCTGTCGTGCGCTTTAATAGCATTGCTTGTAACTGATCATGTCGTTCAAAATGTTCGGCGGCTCGAGATTCAAACGCGGGGCACGCGCCGAAAGTGAAGGAAGCTTGGGCCACAGCTTCTCCCGCGTGCATTTCGCGCGGCGGTTGCATCCCCATGGAGCAAGTATAGCGACGATCGCGAGACTTCAATGCTCACGCGACTTCGATGGCTTCTTCCGAAATCCGACAATCTTCATACCACCCAAAATGCCTAAAGCTCTGACGTTCAAGGGCGACAAAAAGTCCAAGAAGCGCAAGCGCGCTGTCGCCGACGACGACGAAACTGCTCCGGCCTCTAGACAAATCCAATCGACGGACGCGGCAGAAGGCGCCGACGACGAGGACACATGGGTGTCGGCGGAGACGATATCTGACATCACAGGCCCAATCATGTTCATCTGTTCGACCAAAGATCCCGTCACATGCCTTGCAACCGACGCTATAGGCAAGGTGCATGCTTCGCCAGTGGAGAACATGATTGAAGGGGACGCTCGCTCAGCAGAGCCGCATTTGGTCTCGCAGGTCTGGATTGCTACGAAAGTGGTTGGTTCGGAGGATCAATTTACTCTGAAGGGGCATCACGGAAGGTACTTGGGCTGCGATCAATATGGATATCCATCGGCGATGAGGGAAGCTGTCAGCGCAGAGGAGACATTCAAATTGTCGCTGTGTGAGGAAAAAGAGGGTGCACTCGGATGTTTTGATATGCGAACTGTGTTGCGTGGGCAATATCTATCTGTCGACGAGTCCAAGTCGCCGCCTGAGGTACGTGGAGATGCGGAGGAGCCGGGACCAAAGACGAGATTGAGGGTCAGGATGCAGGCCAAGTTCAAGCCCAAGCACAAGGTTGAGAAGGCGGAGAAAGTTAGGTCAAAGATCAGTCGCAAGGAATTGGAGACAGAGGTCGGGAGGCGCTTGGAGGATCATGAGGTGAAGAGGTTGAAGAAGGCGAGGAAGGAGGGCGACTATCACGAGGCCATGCTAGACGTGAAAGTAAAGGGGAAGCATGATAAGTTTGCGTGATCAGTGCCTGTCTCGACGGGATGAGGTAATAAGTTCATGCGCGAGCCGTCCACGCTGCAAGTCAATTGAGAGGGGCGAAAGAGATGACATTGTCTCAACAAGCCTCAACTTCTGACCCAGAGTCGGCTTAAAAGCGGTCCAGTGGGATTTTGGAAATCGGAACGCGCGAGTCGACAGCATTTGAGTTGATTTCGCGACTGACTCACATGCACGCAACAACAACAAACCGACACCACAATAGCTCGGGACCAACGGTCGATTGTCAACAGCCTCGACCGCGGTAACGCCGTTCTTCTCATAACGACACAACGACCATAAAAGCACGACGTCGCGTGCGGTGATTGTTGCAAACATTGGGTGAGTGATGGGAAAGAAAGCTCGGCTGCTCGCCTCCATAATGCAACTTGGAACTAACAAGTTCGTTTAGAAAACAGTCCAACACACCACCAACCCCCTCGAACCCTCACAATGTGCATGCCATACACATGGGTCGTCGAGAAGCTTCGCAGCATGCGGTCTGGCAAGAAGGCCACCAGCGACCGTCATCAGCCTTCGTACCAGCAGCCGCAGCAGCCCAAGCGCACGATTATCCACCTAAACACCCCACCCCAGCAAGAGACACCTAACTCCTCGCGCTCCGGAATGCTCACGCTGAAGATGAATGGGAATACCGAACCTGCGGCTCAGGATCAAAAGCTCCACACCCCTGCCCGGTCCATCGACCTGGAGCGCAACGCTGCTTTCACCCACGATGGAGCAGCTTCGCCCAAGGCGCTGACTCCGAAATCCGGGAGGCAGCACAAGCGAGGCATTTCCCAGTGATGAGAGTGTGGGTTCATCCCCCATCTTTGCAAATTGCAATACTCTCGTTTGACACATCTTTTAACATGCCTACAGTCCATTCTTCAAACACAAGTGTGGCTCGTTCACATGGGCGCGATGAAGATAACTCTTTCAACCAAGCGCAGAACGGTCCACGTATGCTGTTTTTGGGATGTTTGAACTATGCCAGAGATCTGAGGAAATCGTGCAGCTTTGTAGCGGGTCCGTTACACAAGACCTGGCGTTACCAGGCTCTTGGTAACGGCTGGTGCAGACTGTCGTCACGCTCAATCTCCCTTGCTACACCAATCCCAGCGGGCGATCTGCAATGCATCGAGCCCAAAACCGACAGGTCACGCAAAGCTCCGGCGCGGCCGAGAAATTCAACTGTTGAAAATTACAAGTTCGCTCTGTGTCCCCCAAACAACTCCGTTCCTTCCTCGAGCTCACAAGAATTTCTGCGTGACCAGTGACGTCGTGCAAAGCTCCAATTTCAGTCTCATGTACACCGCCGGTAACCGCATTGGAGCGCGACTGTTGCCCCTGTGCCCGGGATACCAGGTCCGTGGTTGGTCGCGAACGCGTCCGTCGCCACAACGGAATCGTGCAGGGCTGCAGGAAGATCATCGCACAGTCCTGCAAACGCTGGAGTGAAGCAAGAAGTTTCGTGTCGAAGCGCGTGCCTAAATCTGAGGCATGCAAACGGAAGTTGATCAGTCCCAGTCATTCCCTCGCCGGTCAGCGAACACTCAACATCCCTCCACTCGCCCACCAACCTGGACAAAACGTTGCACCGTCCTACTTGATCGAGGGAAGGCATCGCTTTGTCGAACTGCCCTCGCTCAGCTCCGCAAACACCACCACCGCTTCAGCGCAAGCACGACGCATCAACAACAATGGCTGATGTCGCCCGCCGATTCATCCCCAACTGCTTCGGCGACCCTCCCACCACACCCACACGCAAGAATGCGCATAAACCCGTCGACTACGGCTTCACAGCCTCGCGCGGAACCCCCAAGCCCGCGAACCAAACCCAAGGCACAGTGCGCAGAACCAGAAGCGCCGCACCTCCGCGCTCAGCACGCGTCCCACGCCCCCCGCGAGCGCCACCTCAACACCTCAAGCCCGCAGTGCCTCGCAGCAAGTCCAGCAAAAAACTAGCCAAAACAGCCTCCGCGCGCACGGCAAACACCAAACCCAACAGCGACCCAGCGACCACCGCCCCAACCTTCGTCACCACCGCCCCCGCAGCAGCCGACACACCAACCCACGCGGACCCCGACGCCATCTCCACGTGCCCAACCACCTCGCCCACCCTCCCACCGAAACCGCACCTGCACCACCCTCCCGCGCACCCCCGCTCCGCGCCCCTTCCCGCCTCGGCCATCCCCCTGCACCCCCAGCCCTCCCTCGATTTCACGTCGCGCAGCCGCACCGGTGGCGGCGAGGAGTCTCTGCAGGACTGCCTCAACGCGGGCCGCCTGCCGCCGCGCAAGAATGTCCAGGATGTGCTCGAGGAGCGGCGGCTGATGTTCGAGCGGCTGCGGCGGCCGCCGGTGCAGGGGCCGGCTGTGCTGGCGCTGGAGCTGGGGACGGGAGAGGAGGGGGTCCTGGAGGCGGGGACGATGAGGAGTGAGGGGAGGGGGAATGGAAAGGCGTCGGGGGTGGAGAGCGTGAGGCCGGAGAAGGGGGCAGGAGGTTCTTCTAATTCTAAGCGGATGGATGGGGGGAAGGGGGAAGGGGAGGTGGTCGGCGGGGCAGAGAGGGTGGAGGAGGTGAGAGAGGCGATGCAGGCCCTGGATGTGGATGTGTGTGGGGGTGGGAGTGGGGTGAGCGGGCCTGAGTATGGGTCGCTGGCGGAGAGTGGACCGAGTGATTTGGGCATGGAGGGCAAAGGGAAGGGGAAGGCGAGAGTTGGAACTAACGGCAAAGTCAAAGGCTTTCGCTGGTGAGGGATGAGCGGAGCTTCATGGTTCGCTGCGGGTTGAGGGTTGTAGAGAGCTTTGCTGCTGGTTTCCCTAGAAGTTTGCCGCTTTACCTTCTGCGAGCAGCGGTCTGCTCTTGCAAGGGGCGTGAGTCGACCACGTCTTTTCGATCTGGTGGGCTCTGAGGGGAGAATTGCTTGATAGCCAATGAGTACTCATCTCCATCACCCTGACCAGCAACTTTAAAGATGTGCGCAAAACCGCGCCTTGACGCAGCGTTGTAGCAGCAAATCAAAAACGCCGAACGTCCCTCGCTGCAAATCACTTTCCTCGACCAAACGCCTTTCAAACATCCATTTTCTGCCTCTTGTTCCCGGATATGGAGCTACCCTGCTCCATATCCCCGACATCTGCAGCCTCCCCCGCCCCTTCAACCCCACCAACATCATCTTCGATATCCAAAACCTCCCAGCTAACCGTGGTCCGCCCATCCGCACTCGTGTGCCCCCCCTTCCTCCTCCTCATCCGCCCCAACCCGGTATCCCCCACCATCTCCTCGAAGAACGGCATCCCTCGATACTGCACTCCACGTGGAACCCTTACACGCACAGGCGCGGATCCCCCCTCCAACCCCTCCATCCTCTCACTCGGCCCCTCACCCTCCTCATCCTCCTCCTCATCCTCCTCCAAACCCCCCACCCCCAACCCCTCCAACACCTCCAACGCCCCGCTCTCCAAACTCCCAAGCGTCACATCCAACCACCCCTCCCCCTCCCCCTCCCCCTCCCCCTCCGCATTCTCATCCCAAGCACTCAAATGCGTCCCACAAAACCCACAAAACACCCTCCTCAACGCCCCCCCAGTATGCGAAGGCGAGTGAAACGTCCTTCTTATCGTAGCATGGCTCTCGTCGGGCCAGAACGCGGTGGTGCAGCTTGCGTACCAGGGGAGGGGGATGCGGAGCCAGGCCGTGAGGGGCGCGGCTTGGGGACGACCTGGAGACGTGCGCGGTCAGCGGGTGTGAAGGAGGTTTGGGGAAATGGGAGGGGGGGACGTACGAGCTGCGGCGCTGTTGTCGAAGAAGATGTGCGCGTTCTGCGCGAGGGGCGTGGGGCCGTGGGAAGGGAGCGTGATGGTGTAAGTGTTGCGGGCGCAGGCGCAGGAGCCGTCGATGGTGTGGTGGGGGGCGGTCATGGTGGGGGGCTTGCGGAGCTGTCTAGAGGAGCATTGGGGTGCCGTGCGGGGTCCGCGGCGAGGTGCTCGAGGGGTGATGGTTCCGTTTATGGGTGTGCGGATGAGGGGAGAGGAGTGAAGAGGAGCGAATGAGGGCGGACGTCGTTGAATGTTCGCGAAAATTAGGGTTGGTTCCATTCGCACGTGGGCATGATTTAGCTGTTACGTCATTTCTCTTGCCTCGTTCGGGCGGCGCCGAGATGCCTCGAAGGTGTGGAGATGAAGAGGGATTAGAGTCTTAAGAGGGATACTCTGAGCCCTCGCGATTCTGTGGTCTGTGATACGGATTCTTCGAGCTGGCTCCAATTGCACCACTCAGTAACTTCCGAGGCGAGGTCCAACTTCTTTATTGCATCCAAGACTATGGCAGTCTTCCACCCTGGGCCCATCCGTCTTACAGTGCCTCTTCGACCACATCCGGAACATCCGGCTCCACCACCACCTTCTCGATCAGCTGCAGCGTAGCCCTCAGCGGTAACCCAACCACATTATCAAACGTCCCCTCAATCTTCTCCACCAACATAGACCCCAAACCCTGGATGCCATACCCACCTGCCTTATCTGCCCCCTCCCTCGTGCGCACATACGCCACGACCAATTCATCCGTCACGCAGTCATCAAACTTGACCGCCGTCTCCTCCACATGCGACTCCAGCGTATAACCCGGATCCATCGCACTTTCCAGCGGCGCCACACACACAACCGCCGTGTAAACCTTATGCCAGCCGTTGTTGCCGTCCCGCAGCATCTTCAGCGTCTCCACATGATCCTTCTGACTCCGCGGCTTCTCGAGGATCTGCCCCAGATGGGTGCTCACGACGGTGTCGGCGGCGATGACAAGCGCGGGCTCGCCTTTCGGCGAATCGACCGCGGCACCGTAGACATTCAGGGCTTTCTGCTCGGCGGTCTGCAGGACGTACTCGAAAGGGGCAAGAGTCTTGGAACGGTCTTCGGGGGCGGTCGAGGGTTGGATTTCGACGTCCGTGAGGCCGATCTAGAATCGCGGGGTGGGCGAGGGAGTTACTACATGCACTCAGCATTGGTCGGTAGGGACGGGGGAGGAGGAGGAGGAGGAGGAGGAGGA